>PVKP010017806.1:0-45373 GCA_004027715.1 Plecturocebus donacophilus | reverse complement strand
AAAAAAAAAAAAAAAAAAAAGAATTATAGTCTGGGCATAGTGGCTCATGCCTGTAATCCCAGCACTTTGAGAGGCTAAGGTGGGCAGATTGCTTGAGCTCAGGAGTTCAAGACTAGCCTGAGCAACATGGCGAAAACACATCTCTACAAAAAAATACAAAAACTAGCCAGATGTGGTGGCACATGCCTATGGTCCCAGATACTCAGGAGGCTTAGGAGGATTGGTTGAGCCCAGGAGGCTGAGGCTGCAGTGAGATCACACCATTGCCTAGGTGACAGCAAGACCCTGTCCACCCACCCCCCACAAAAAAGAAAAAAGTATGTCACAGCCAAGTGGGATTTATCCCAGGTATGCAAATCTGGTTTAATAATAATAAATCAAGTAATGTGATTCATCATATCAGCATACTAAAAAAGAAAAATCACATGATTATATCAGTGATTTTTATAATGCAGAAAAAGCATTTGGCAAAATCCAAAACTCATTCATGTAAAAAAAACTCAGTTAACTAGGAATACAGGGACTCTTTCTCAACTTGATACAGAATATCTATGCAAAAATGTACAACTAATACCATACTTAGTGATGATAAACTAGAAGGTTTCCTACTAAGATCATGAACAAGGCAAGGATGTGCCTTCTTACCACTCCTTTTTCATATTATACTAGAAGTCTTAGCTAGTTTAATAAGGGAAGAAAGGGAAATAAAAGTTAAACACATTGGAAAGAAGAAGCAAGAAGTAAAACTCTCCTTGTTCACAGATGTCAATGTTATCTTCTATGTAGAAAACCCAAAAGAACTGACAAAAACACTCCTGGAACTAGTAAGTGATTACAGAAGGGTTGCAGGACATAAGGTTAATATATAAAAGTTAATCACTTTCCTATATAACGGCAGTCAACAAGTAGAATTTGGAATTAAAAACACAATACCATTTATGTTAATACTTTCAAAATTCAATTATTTAGGTATAAATTTAATAAAATATGTAAAGGTCTATATAAGGAAAACTATAGAACTCTGAGGAATGAACTCAAAGAAGAATCAAATAAATGGAGAGAGATTTCAGATTCATGAATAGGAAGACTCAGTATTGTCAAAATGTCAGTTCCTCAGAGTGTGATTTATAGAATGATGTGATCCAAGTCAAAAGCCCAGCAAGTTATTTTGCAGATAATGGCAAACTGATTCCAAAGATTATATAGAGAGGCAGACCAGGCATGGCGGCTCACCCATGTAATCCCAATACTTTGGAAGGCTGAGGCAGGCAGATGATTTGAGGCCAGGAGTTTGAGACCAGCCTGGCCAACATGTCTCTACTATTGTAGAGGCCCTGTCTCGAATGAAAATACAAAAATTAGCTGGTGTGGTGGTGCACATCTGTAATTCCAGCTACTGAGGAGGCTAAGGCACGAGAGTCACTTGAACCCAGGAGGCAGAGGTTGCAGTGAGCTGACAGCACTGCACTCCAGCCTGGGCGACAGAGTGAGACTCTCTCAAAAAAACAAAACAAAACAAAATAAAGTTTTTATACAGAGGCAAAAGATTCAGAATAGCCAACATAATATTGAAGACAAAAGTTAGAGGACTGATGCTACTTGATGTCAAGACTTAATATAGAGCCACAGTAATCAAGACAGTGTGGTAACTGGTCAAAGAATAGACAAATAGACCAATGAAACAGAACAGAGAACGCAGAGATAGATGCACATAAATATAGTCAACTTGTCTTTGACAAAGGAGCAAAGGCAATACAATGGAGCAAAGACAATATTTTCAACAAATGGTGCTGAAAACTAGATTTTTAAAAAATGAATCTAGACATAGACCTTATACCCTTCACAAAAATTAACTCAAAATAGATCATAGACCTAAATAGAAAATGCAAAAGTATAAACTAGAAGATAACAGGAGAAAACCTAGGTTACCTTGGGTATGGCAATGACTTTTTGGCTACAACACCAAAGTAGTGATCCATGAAAGAAATAATTGATGACCTGGACTTCATTAAGATTTAGAAACTTCTGTGAGTGAAAATGTCAAGAGAAGACAAGACTGGGAGAAAAATTTTGTGGAAGACATATCTGATAAAAGACTTAGGCAAAATATACAAATAGCTCTTGAAACTTAACCATTAGAAAACAAAGTGGGTATGTTTAGCTCACACCTGTAATCCCAGCACTTTGGGAGGCTGAGGCAGGTGGATCGCTTGAGCCTAGGAGGTTGAGACCAGCCTGGGCAACATGAGAAAAACCCTGTTTCTACCCAAAATACAAAAAAATTGGACAGATGTGGTGGTCCATGTCTGTGTTCCCAGCTACTTGGAAGGCTGAGGTGGGAGGATTGCTTGAGCCCATAAGGCAGAGGTTGCAGTGAACCATGATTACACCACTGCACCACAGCCTGGGCAACAGAGCGAGATCCTGTCTCTAAAAAAAGAAAAAAAAAGAAAACAACTTGATAAAAAATGGACCAAAGACCTAAACAGACACCTCACCAAAGAAGGCATAAAAATGGCAAATAAATATATGAAAAGATGCTCCACATCATGTGTCATCAGGGAAATGCAAATTAAAACAACAATGAGATACCACTACAGTAGATTTTGTCCTATTAGAATGACCAAGTTTTGTGAGAATGCAAAATGGTCAGTCACTTGGGAAGACAGTTTGGCAGCTTCTTCAAAACTAAATAGTTTGACCATATGATCCTGAAATTCTACTCTTTGGTATCTGTTGAAAAGAGTTAAAAACTTATATCCATACAGTAGCCTGCACATAAATGTTTATAGAAGCTTTATTCATAATTGCCAAAACTTGAAAACAACCAAGAAGATCTTTAGTAGGTCAGTGGATAAACTGTGGTACCTCTGGACAATGGAATATTATTTAGCACTGAAAGTAAATGAGACACTAAGACATGAAAGGGCTTGGAGAAAGCCCGGTGTGGTGATCGATGCCTGCAATCCCAGCACATTGGGAGGCCAAAGTGGACAGATTACTTGAACCCAGCAGTTGAAGAAGATCAGCCTTCGCAATACAGCGAAATCCCATCTCTACAGAGAATACAAAAATTAGCTGAGTGTGGTGGTGTGTGACTGTAATCTCAGCTACCCAGGAGGGGCTGAAGTGAGAGAATCACCTGATCCTGGGAAGTTGAGTCTGCAGTGAGCTGTAATTGTGCCATTGCACTCCAGCCTGGGTGATGGAGTAAGACCCTGTGTCAAAAACAAAGAAGACTTGGAAAAAATTAAATGCATATTACTAAATAAAAGAAGCCAATCTGAAAAGGCTACATACTATATAATTGCAACTATAGACATTCTGGAATAGAAAAAATTGTGGAGACACTAAAATGCAATTAAAAAATTAGTAGTTGCAAGGGGATGGGAGAGAGAGAGAGATGAATAGGCAGAGCACAGAAAATTTTTAGGGAGGTGAAATGCTCTGATACTATAATGGGGAGACATATCATTATACATTTGTCCAAACCCATAGAATGTACAACACCAACAATGAGCTCTAATGTAAACTAGGGACCTTGGGTAATTACATTGTGCCAGTGTAGGTTCCTCAGTTTTAACAAATGTACCACTCTGGTAGGGGATGTTAATAATCGAGGAGGCTATCCATGTATGGGAGCAGTAGGTATATGGGATGTTTTTCCACCTTCCTGTCAGTTTTGTTGTGAACTTAAAACTGCTGTAAGTCTTTAAAAAACAATTAAAGAGAGGCCAGGCTCATGCCTATAATCTCAGCACTTTGGGAGGCTGAGGCAAGAGGATCACTTGAGTCCAGGAGTTTGAGATCAGTCTAGACAACATAATATGAGATAGAAAAAAAATACCAAAATTAGCCATGCATGGTGGCACATGCCTGTAGTCCCAGCTACTTGGGAGGCTGAGGTGAGAGAATCACTTGAACACAGGGAATTTAGGCTGCAGTAAGCCATGATGGCGCCATTGCATTCCAGCCTGGTCAACAGAATGCTATCTTGTCTCAAAAAAAAAAGTAAAATTAAAGGGAAGTAATTATAGTGATATGTGAGAGGAGGAAAAAAGATAGGAAGATTATGTCTTAAGGCCAGGTGCAGTGGCTCACACCTGTAATCCCTACAGTTTGGGAGGCTGAAGTGAGAAGATTGCTTGAGGCCAGGAATTCAAGGATACAGTGTGCTATAATCATGTCACTATACCACTCTACTTCAGTCTAGGCAACAGAACAAGACCCTGTCAAAAAAAAAAAAAAAAAAAAAGATTATGTTTTAAGGAAGCATTGTAGTTAATCATTTATATTTATATTTTTGGCAGAGATTATTTTTCTAAAAGCACTCTCAGGCAAAAATCTAAGTTATCGAAATTTAAAAATCATAACAAATGATCAGTCTTGATATTAAAATTGTAATTAAAAATTTTTCGTAAAACAGACATCGTCAAACTACCAGGTGGCCACTTGTTTTAATAAATAAAATTTTACTGAAACATAGACATACTCATTTGTTTATATATTGCCTATGGCTGCTTTTTTGCTAGAACAGCTGAATTTAGTAAGGCCCACAAGCCTGAAACACTTACTATCTGGCCCTTTAAGAAAAAGTTTTCAGCTGGGTTTGGTGGCTCACACCTGTAATCCCAGCACTTTGGGAGGCTGAGGCAGGCAGATCATCTGAGATCAGGCAGGAGTTTGAGACCAGCCTGACCAACATGGTGAAACCCCATCTCTACTAAAAATACAAAAAAAAAAAAATTAGCTGGGCTTGGTGGCGGACACCTGTAATCTCAGCTACTCAGGAGGCTGAGGCAGGAGAATCACTTGAACCCGGGAAGCAAAGGTTGCAATCAGCCGAGATCATGCCACTGCACTCCAATGTGAGCGTCAGAGTAAGACTGTCTCAAGAAAAAGGAAAAGTTTTCATATCCTTGTTATAAAGGAAACTTGAATCCTTCCTATAGATTAAAATTCCTACTTTGATTATCATTTTGCTTCAGCCTGAAGAACCTCCTTTAGCATTTTTTGAAGTGCAGGTCTTCTAGTGTGAATTTTTCAACTTGTTTATCTGAAAGTATCTTTATTTCATCCTCATTTTTGAAGGCTATTTTTGCCAGATATAGAAATGTGGGCTGATGGGTTGATTGAGAGCATTCATTCAGCATGTTCAAGATGCAGTTTCAACTATCTTCTGGCCTCCATTGTTTCTAAGTCAGCCATCTTTCTTTTGTTCTCTTTTATTAGTGTGTATTTTTTCTCTAGATGCTTTTAAGATTTTCCCTTTATCTTTAATTTTTATCAATTTGACAAAGATGTGCCCATATATGTTTTGGTTTTTTTTTTTTTATCTATCCTGCTTAGGGTTCTCTGAGGTTCTTAGATTTGTGGGTTGATGCTTTTCACCAAATTTGGGGAAATTTCAGCATTCATTCAGATCAAGTATTATTCAAATTTTAAAATTTTTTTTTATCCTTCTAGGACTCAAGTTATATACTTTATTTATTTATTTATTTATTTATTTATTTATGATGGAGTCTCGCTTTGTTACCCAGGCTGAAGTGTAGTGGCGTGATATCGGCTTACTGCAACTTCCGCCTCCTGGGTTCAGGCGATCCTCCCACCTAAGACTCCCAAGTAGCTGGGATAACATGCATGTACCGCCATGCCCAGCAATTTTTTTTTCTTGTATTTTTAGTAGAAATGGGGTTTCACCATGTTGGCCAGGCTGGTTTCAAACTCCTAACCTCAAGTAATCCACCTGCCTCAACCTCCCAAAGTGCTGGGATTACAGGCATGAGCCACTGTGCTGAGCTCAGTTGCATACATTTTAGACTGCTTGATATTATCCCACACACCACTGAAGTTCTGTTTAGTTTTTTGTAATACCTTTTCTCCTTCAGTTTGTTTAATGTCTTTGATTTGTCTTCAAATTCATTGACCCCTTTTTTGACAGTGTTTAGTCTGCTTTTAAGCCCATTCAGTATATATTTCATTTTAGATATCGTACTTTCAATTCCAGGAGTTCCATTTGGTTCTTTTTTACTTCCCATTTCTCTACCAGATGTTCCCACATTTTTCTTTAAATCCTTGAACATATATATACACACCCACACACATATATATACATATACACACATATGTGTACACATACATATATACATACATATATATATATAAACAGTTGTTCATAAGTTCTTGTTTTCTGATTTTCACAGGTGGATCACCTCTCCATTTGTTTCTGTTGATTCATTTTTTTTCTTGATTATGGATCATTCTCTGCTTTTATGTATATCTAGTAATTTTATTTTATACCTTATGAGTATTACATTTATGAGTCTCACCTTGTGCATATGCAACCTGGGGCTTGGCTAAAGACCCAAGGGGAAATCCCCATACAGATTTCTGCCCTCTGTTTCATCCCACACTGCTTCCTCCTCTGTAATATCTTTCCTGCAAATTCTAGCCACCTCAGCAGGCCAAACTCTGATGATCTCTGTCTCCTCAGCTCACAAAGACTACTTATTCATATATATCCCTTCTTTTAAGATAATGGTCTTGTGCTGATGGTTGTACAGTGCTTACAAACAGCTGCCTCATGTATTTTGTCTGTCTTTTTTTTTTTTTTTTTTTTTTTTTTTTTTTTTTTTTTAATTTTTTTTTTTCTTTTTAAAGATGGGGTTTCACCATATTGATCAGGCTGGTCTCGAACTCCTGATCTCAGGTGATCCGCCCACCTCAGCCTCCCAAAGTGCTGGGATTACAGGCGTGAGCCACCGCGCCCGGCGTATTTTGTCTGTCTTTATAATTGTTTAGGGTAGAGTAAATCCAATACTAGTTAGTATGTCATTTCTAGCAGTGGAAGTTCATAATATCCTTTTTAAATTAAATAAATTGATCTCAAAGTTTAAAGGAAACTCAACAATTCACAGACTGTGTCTCAGGAGCCATATGAGAACATCATTCTAAATACTGTATGTAGATGTTTACCTATATTTCATGGAGGGCTGAGATGGTCCCATTAACCAGTATTTGAGCAAATTTCAAGTGCGTTGTATCTGTTCACATACACAGAGTAAAGAAAGAATGTTATATCATTGTTTTGTATTTAATGTTCATGCTTCAGAATGATTAGTATTACTTCATCTCTTTCTAGGAGTTTTTATGGTCAATTGCTGATCTGAGTTTCAATAACTTTCCAAAACGTTACTATAAGTAAATATTCATCAAGACTCTGAAGTGTGAGTCAACCATATAATCAGGAGGCTCAGTAAATTGATCATAGCTGGTCAATAAATGGATTAGTTTTACATGTAAATTGTAAAACTAATCAGATTGTTTTCTCAAGCTAAATCTTAGATTCTTTTTCATTCTAAGGATACTTTACTTTGACAGCTCTGAATACTACAGTATGTAGTGATCACCAACTATTTGCTAGACTTGCCTCATAATCCAGAGGAAAATATTCTCACTTAGTCCCCACATTGATCATGCAGGGTAAATGGCATCATCTCTATTTTATAGATGAGGGTTGAGGCTTAGAAAAATTAGAAACTAACCCAAAGTCATACAGTTTATAAATTACAGAGCCATGATTTGACTCTCTAAAAGAGAAAATCTGATCTAACTCCAAAGCTCATGTTTTTTATTCCTTTATTCTCTTGGCTGTGCAATAGAACCACCTTTGGAGCTTTCAATAAGTACAGAAACCCATGTGCCATTCCCATATTCAGTATGTCTGGGGTAGTATCTGTAATATTAGAATGCAGCCAGAGTTGAGGACCACTGCTTATCAGTGCCATACGCCTTCTCTATAGTCATAGGCACTGGATCATGAAGCCCTGTTAGGAAATTGGAAGTCTCAACGGTTTTGAGATTACAGCCCTGTTGTTAGAGTAAGAAAGTGAGGCCGGGCGCAGTGGCTTATATCTGTAATCCCAGCACTTTGGGAGGCTGAGGCTGGCGGATCACCTGAGGTTAGGAGTTCAAGACCAACCTGGCCAACATGGTGAAACACCTTCACTACTAAAATACAAAAAATAGCCGGGCATGATGGCAGGTGCCTGTAATCCCAGCTACTCGGGAAGCTGAGACAGGAGAATCACTTGAACCCGGGAGATGGTGGTTGCAGTGAGCCAAGATCATGCCACTGGACTCCAGCCTGGGCAGCTGAGTGAGACTGTCTCAAAAAAAATAAATAAGTAAGAAAATGAGAGGAAAAGGCAGGGTCAGTTCTTTTTTGGCTCTCAGAGTAGAGGCTGCAACTGAAGCTTAATAGAGAAGTGGAGGATGATTGATCCTGTTTTGTTTTGTTTTTGAGATGGAGTTCTGTTCTTATCACCCAGGCTGGAGTGCAATGGTGTAGTCTCAGCTCCCTGCAATCTCCGCCTCCCAGGTTCAAGCGATTCTCCTGCCTCAGCCTCCCGAGTAGCTGGGATTACAGGTGCCCACCACCATGCCTGGTCAATTTCTGTATTTTTAATAGAGACAGAGACGGGGTTTCACCATGTTGGCCAGGCTGGTCTAGAACTTCTGACCTCATGATCTGCCCACGTTGGCCTCCCAGACTGCTGGGATTACAGGCGTGGTCTTCAATGAAGAGGACCAGGTTAAACTACAAAGAGAGCTGCTCTATTTATTTATTTATTTTTATTTTATTTTATTGAGACAGAGTCTCGCTCTGTTGCCCAGGGTAGAGTGCAGTGGCACGATCTCAGTTCACTGCAACCTCTGCCTCCTAAGTTCAAGCGAGTCTCCTGCCTCAGACTCCTAAATAGCTGGGATTACAAACACATCATCACACCCAGCTAATTGTTGTATTTTTATTGAGACAGGGTTTCGCCACGTTGACCATGCTGATCTCGAACTCCCTACCTCATGATCCGGCCACCTTGGCCTCCCAACATGCTGAGATTACAAGTGTGAGCCACTATACCTGGCCAAGAGCTGCTTTAATATCGTAAATCATTGTCATTATATTGTTTGCAGCCTACTCTGCATCTAATTTTCTCCACACTTTTATTGTTTTCAAGCTCACATTTGTTACTGGCTTTTTCTTAATTTTTTGGGGAAGTAGTCTTAATTTGATTTAGCACTTTCTTGTCTGAAGATTTATAGGCTGGGCACAGTGGCTCATGCCTGTAATCCCAGCACTTTGGGAGGCCAGGTCAGGAAGATGGCTTGAGCACAGGTGTTCAAAAATAGCTTGGACAACACAGGGAGACCTTATTCTTACAAAAAAAATTTTTTTATCCAGGTGTAGTGTCACATGCTTGTGGTCCCAGCTTCTCAGGAGGTTGAGGTGGGAGGACTGCTTGAGCCAGGGAGGTTGGTGCTCCAGTCAGCCATGATCACACTGATGCACTCCAGCCTGAGTAACAGAGCAAGACCTCTCAAAAAAAAAAAAAGAAAGAAAAAAGAATGCTCATCATAAATTGTTTATAATGATAAATTGAAAACCATGGAAATCTTACAGGGAGGGTTCATTAAATTTATTATCTTCATAAAAATGTAATATGTAGCCAATAAAAAGGATGATGTTGAGCTCTATTTATTGGCATACAAAGATATCTATGTTGTTTTTTGTTTTTGTTTTTTAAGACAGTGTTTCCCTCTGTCACCCAGGCTGGAGTGCAGTGGTGTGATCATGGCTCACTGTAGCCCTAGCCTCCTGGGCTCAAGTAATCTATGTCAGCTTCCTGAGTAGCTGGATTACAGATGTGTGCCACCACACCTGGCTTATTGTTTTTACTTTTAGTAGAGACAATGTCTTGCTAGGTTTCCCAGGCTGGTCTCAAACTCCTGGGGTCAAATATTCTTCCTGCCTTGGCTTCCCAAAATATTGGGATTACAGACATGAGCCACTGTACCCAATCTGTATCTGTGATTTTTTTTAACTAAATAGAAAACAGATTACAAGAAAGCAAGTATAACATAATCTCATTTTTGTGGAAGAAAAAAAGACATACTTTTATGTGTATACACAAGTATCTCCTATACAAAATTGGAGGGTAAGTTTAATAATTACTTCTTTTTTTTCTGAGACAGAGTCTTGCTCTGTTGCCAGACTGGAGTGCTGTGGCATGAGCTCGGCTCATTGCAACCTTCACCTCCCAGGTTCAAGCAATTCTCCTGTCTCAGCCTCCAGAGTAGCTGGGACTACAGGTGCCTGCCACCACACCCAGCTAATTTTTGAGTTCTTAGTAGACACGGGGTTTCACCATATTGGCCAGGATGGTCTCTATCTCTTGACCTCATGATCCACCCGCCTCGGCCACCCAAAGTGCTGGAATTACAGGCGTGAGCCACCGTGACTGGCCTAATTCCTTCTTTTTTTAATTTTTAATTTTTGTAGGTATATAGTAGGTGTCTATATTTATGGGCTTATAACTATTACTTCTGGCCTCTGGGAAGTCCTCTTAAATATTCTATCCGAGTTATAAATAAATACCTTTCCCCTTAGTTCAACAAAAACAATGCTGGAGTTTTCTAAGAGGAATTTTTTAAGGAAACAAAAACAGGAAAGTAAACAAAAGGCAAAGTAAAAAGTATAGAAATCAAAGTGTTTACAGGATACACACTGTTGTTTCCTATGTTAGTAAAAGTCTGTCCACCAACCAGTTAAGTTGTTACAGTTTATGGGACTCTAAAGTTTTTGGGAACTGGATGTCATGGCTCATGCCTATAACCCCAGCGCTTTGGGAAGCCAAGGTGGGATAATTGCTTGAGGCCAGGAGTTTGAGATCAGCCTGGGCCACAGAAAATAAAAAATTAGCTAAGTGTAGTAGCACAAGTCTGTGGTCCTAGCTACTTGTGAAGCTGAGGTGGGAGAATCACTTGAGCTCAGGAAGTTGAAGTTGCAGTGAGCCATGATTCTGCCATTGCCCTCCAGCTTGGGCAACAGAGCAAAACCCTGTCTCAGAAAGTAAAAAATAAAAATAAAAGTCCTCGTGACTCTGCCACCCAGGATGGAGTGCAGTGGCATGATCTCAGCTCATTGCAACCTCCACCTCCCAGGTTCCAGCAATTCTCATGCCTCAGCCTCCCCAGTAGCTCAGATTGCAGGCATGTGCCACCACGCCTGGCTAAATTTTTTGTATTTTTAGTAGAGATGGGATTTTGCTACGTTTGTCAGGCTGGTCACACTGCTGGCCACAAGTGACTCACATGCCTCTGTCTTTCAAAGTGCTAGGATTACAGGCATGAGCCACCGTATCCGGCCCGTTGTAGCAATTCTTTACCCACATCTCTCTAGCCAAAGCTATAAAATTGAGAGTTTTGAGTCAGCACTATCATTTGGTAATATTGTAGAAAAAAATGAAATGACATAGAAAATATATATGAAATAAAAATAAGATTATAAAATAGTATATATGATATAATCCTAATTTTAAGGTATACAATATAATGTACAGAAATTAAAAAATCAAACATACCAGAGAGATACTCTCCAGATGATAACAGTGGTTATCTTTAAGTGGTAGTACTACAGTTAAATTTTAATTTATTTGCATTTTTTGTATTTCTAAGTTTTCTGTAGGAACACATTATTAAAAAGTATATTTTTAGGCCAAGCACAATGGGTCATGCCTGTAATCCTAGCACTTTGGGAAGACGAGGCAGACTGCTTGAACTCAGGAGTTCAATACCAGACTGGGCAATAAAGTGAGAGCTCATCTCTACAAAAAATTTAAAAAGGAATCAAGTGTGTTGGCATGTATCTAGTCCCAGCTGCTTCAGAGGCTGTGGTAGAAGGATTGCTTGAGCCTGGGAGGCAAAGGCTGCAGTGAGCCAAGATCACATCACTGCACTTCAGCCTGGGTGACAGAGTGAGACCCTGTCTTTAAAAAAAAAAAAAAAAAAAAGAGGAAGAAGAAAAAACATATATACATATACTTATATGGGTTCCATGGTGCTACTCTATTGCTGTTATCTCAGTTCTAAACTCTTCTGAGTGTTTTATAAGGGCCTTTTTAATCTTGCTTTGTTCTGTGTATCTAAAATCAGTTTTGCCTCAAACAGTAACTTTGTTCTTGAGCAGGAAGGATTATTATATAAAGCTAAAGATATGAATGATTACTTCTTTTTTAATAATGGAGGAACCTCTCTCTGTCTTCTGGTTTGTTTAGTGCTGGGCCCAGCTAGGATCCAAAAATGATCAACAAATTTGTAGATTATCATTGCCTTCTGTTTCCAAATGTATCTACCAGATGCTTACTGTCCTCAGAGTCTGTTAGCAAATCAAAATTATATTGTTAAAGTTGGCAAAGTGCTGCTCTTTTAAGACGTTTGTTGATTGTAGTTATTTAGCTGTTCTGTGTGCAGAAGTGGGTGATGGTATTGCAGATGGCAGTAGGCATAAGAATATAGGAGCACAGTGAGATTCAGAAAACCTCAACTTTCTGTAAATTTGTGTGGTGTGTGTTCTTAGAGTGAATTTAAAATGTTGGGGGTCCTTAAGTTTAGAAAACAATGTAATATTAAATGAAATATAATCATTGAAATAAACTTTTAATGTTTATAAAAATAACCCAGGCTGGGTGTGGTGGCTCAGTGCCTGCAATGCCAGCACTTTAAGAGGCTGAGGTTGGTGGATCACTTGAGGTCAGGAGTTTGAGACCAGCCTGGCCAACATGATGAAACCTCATCTCTACTAAAAATACAAAAATTAGCTGGGCATAATGGTCCACACCTTGTAGTTCCAGCTACTTGGGAGGCTGAGGCAGGAGAATCACTTGAACCCAGGAGGTGGAGGTTGCAATGAGCCAAATCACACCACTGAACTCCAGCCTGGGTGACAGAGAGACTCCCTCTCAAAAATGATAATAATAATTGCCCAAGTATATATACTAGTTAGGATTAACCAGACTGTGATGTAGTAACAGACAACCCCCAAATTGCAGTAGCTTAAAACAATAAAAGTTTTATTTATTTGTTCATCCTATAGTCTCAAGCAGTTTGTGTAGCTCTTTTTGCAGCTCTCCTCCATGCAGTGACCCCTTCCATTATATGAAATGAAAACATATAGCATTGTCTCTGTCACACTTAAGTTTTAGAGAAATACAATGTGTTACTAACCATATCTTATAGATGGGGCTTTCTGTTGTTTTCTGTTTATTTGTTTTCTTTCTTTCTTTCTTTCTTTCTGGTTTCCTTCTTCGCTCATGCCTCTGTCATGATAAGCTGCCTAGAGATAAAATGGAGTGAGTTGTAGTGAGTGAAAAACCATTTTTTTCCTGTTGATTTCATTTTTTAAGAGAGAAGAGAGTCCCAACTGTAAGTATGTACATCTTTGCACAAAACTTAAATGTTCTGTCTTCAGAATAAAAACTCATTTCATTGGATTAGTCATATTTAGTTATTCTTAGTTACTCAGATTTTAAATAATACCTAAATATAACTAATAATGACTATATATTTTTAGTAGAGATGGAGTTTTACCTTGTTAGCCAAGCTACTCTCTAACTGCTGACCTTGTGATCCACCCACCTCAGTCTCCCAAAGTGCTGAGATTATAGGCATGAGCCACCAAGCCTGGCCCATTTTATTTATTTATCAAATCTTTGTTGAACTTCTCTTACATGCTAGGCACTGTTCTATGTGTTGGGAATATAGTGGTGAAGAAGACAAAGTTTGTACCTTCATGGAGTTTATATTCTGGTCAGAGTTATTGGTCAAAAAAATCTGTGATGGGGCCGGGCATGCCTGTAATCCCAGCACTTTGGGAGGCTGAGGCAGGCAGATCACCTGAGGTCAGGATTTCAAGACCAGCGTGACCAACATGGAGAAACCCCATCTATACTAAAAATACAAAAATTAGCCAGGCATGGTGACAGGCGCCTGTAATTCCCACTACTCGGGAGGCTAAGGCAAGGCGAATCACTTGAACCTGGGAGGCAGAGGTTGCAGTGAGCCAAGATCATGCCATTGCACTCCAGCCTGGGTGACAGAGTGAGAGTCCATCTCAAAAAAAAAAAAGAAATCTGTGATGGATGGTACAAGTGTATCAATTAGTAACTGTAAATAAATTAGCATTCCAACCATAAGGATTACAAAATTAGAATACACATTATTGAATTAGTACAATGTAAATTGATTCATGGTGGGTTTTTTATTTATTTGTTTTTGAGATGGAGTCTCACTTTGTCAACAGGCTGGAGTGCAGTGGCATGATCTCGGCTCACTGCAACCTCTGCTGCCCGAGTTCAGGCGATTCTCCTGCATCAGCCTCCCGAGTAGCTGGGATTACAGGCACCTGCCACCGTGCCCAGCTAATTTTTGTATTTTTGGTAGAGAGGGGGTTTTACCATCTTGGCCAGGCTGGTCTTAAACTCCTGACCTCGTGATCCACCCACCTCAGCCTTCCAAAGTGCTGGGATTACAGGCATCAGCCACTGCGCCCAGCCCTCGTGGTGGTTTTTTTTAGAAATCATAGTATCAATGGGAGTACTATGGATTTATTTTTTTCTTGTAGCTTTAAGGAAGCCTCCTATTTCAGTTTCTCAACAAGAAAGTCATCAAGCAATCTCCCATCTTCCAACTGGACAACCTCTCTCCCCAAATATGCCTCCAGGTATGAAGTCTTATTCTTGTAATTCCATTTGAAAACCAATTTACTATTCATGTGCAGTTATATAACGTATAAAATATATCGCCAAGCAATGTAGTGAAATAGAATTTTTTCTTTGAGGTAATGTTATATATGTTTTAAGACTAGTAAAAGCTCAGAGAGAAATAATCATCTGAAATTTCACCTTATCTGGTGGATTTTTACAGTCTTTTTCTTAAGAAGTATTATTTATTGTGCCACTCTGGGTTATATTCCCTTTCCTCTATGCCTGCTATCAGATTTAGCTTCTTCAAAATGTGTTCAAATTTATCTCATGGAGGCCTTCTATAAATTACTGTGCCCACCTATATTAAACTCTTTACTTTGTACTTATGAATGTATTTATTCCCTGGACACTCATTCGATTTTATAGAAACATTTCCCTAAAATGAGAATAGATATGATTGAAGAGACTCGCTTAAGAGAGATGATGGAAAGGAAAAATGTCAGAGTGGCATAGGATGTTTTGAATCTAAAATTAAAGTCTTTGATGAGGATAAAAAGGGAGGTGGGGGAAAGTTAGGTGGTATCCAGTAGACAATGCTAAGAAAGAATCAAGAGTCAACACTTGTGAGTCACTGTATAGATGAAGATGACTTAGAGAATAGAAATTTCAAAAGCCTACTGGGTTTTGGAGATTTCTGATAGAGATACAGAATTTGGAGGAAGGAAAAGATATGGGTATCATTGCTATACTGATCTGTGGATTTCTACTGTTTATCTTTTTGGTGAGTAAGTTTATAACCATTAGTGGAGATAGTTACCTGGGAATGATCAGTAAACCGCCCACAGCTAAAATCACATAGGTTATAAGATTTGATTAAAGAAATGAGAGTAAAGCTTTAAAAAAAAAAAAAAAAAAAAAGCTCTGAGGCTACCCAATGTTAAACAACAGTGTGTCCTCGCTTTCTAAAGCAGATCTTGTGAAATTCATCTTTAAAGATTAAATTAAATTATGTTATTTTAATTTGATGTTTTTATCCCACAGATTCACATGTAAACCACGATGGAAACCCTGGTACTTCAAAACAGAACCCTTCCATTCCTCTTCAGCGTTTAATTCCAGGCTCAAACTTGGACAGTGAACCCAGAATTCAAACAGATACACTAAAGCAGGCCACCAAGGATAGACTCAGTGATTTCCATAAATTGAAGCAAAGTAAGAATCAATTGATGAATATTATGCTAAAAATATTTAACTGTAATATGAATTAAGGTCTTCATTATTCTGATCTTTAATAAATGTATAGTGAAGTTATATGTATTTAAAGAGAAGTTATGAAAGCGTCAAAATGTAAAGGAAATAATAGGTTTTAGATGGACAGATACTATTTTAAAGAAAACTTTAAAAAGGTTCTCATGTTCTCCATTCTTAATAAATTTCAGGTGAGTTGACTTTTTTAAAAAAATGCAGTTCTTATGAATGTAAACTTCTTTGGAGAAATGAAAAAAGATATATTTTGATAGGCTAATAAATGAAAACTTTGGGCCGGGCATGGTGGCTCACGCCTGTAATCCAAACACTTTGGAGGCCAAGGCGAGTGGATCACCTGAGGTTGGGAGTTCAAGAGCAGCCTGACCAACATGGTGAAACTCCATCTTTAAAAAAAATCAAATAAAATAAAAAGAAAGAGAGAAAAAAAAGAGAAAACTTTGGTTACTTTGATGAGGAAGGAGAGAAGATAAATAGTTTTGGAAAATGGAACATTCTAGTAGAAACATACACTGTAGGGAGACTGTCCTAGTGGATTGCTCAGTACTGCTTCCTCCTCCAGTCCCTTCAATTGGAGTTTTCCTCATTTAGATGTTAGAAGTATAAGAAAAAATTCTGGTAGTAGAATTTGAGGCAGGAGAGTGTCCCTTAGATCAGCTTTGTTAAACTGTACTTTTCACTGGTTCTACTTTTCTTTTTTTTTTTTTAAAGATGGGGTTTCACCATTATGGCCAGGCTGGTCTTGAACGCCTGACCTCAGGTGATCCACCCACCTCGGCCTCCCAAAGTGCTAGGATTACAGGCGTAAGCCACCACGCCCGGCCTGGTTCTGCTTTTCATGGCATCTTCCTACCATCAATTCTGAATAGACTCCCAAAGTGTGACAGGTAAAAGAAAAAAAAATTCTGAATATACAGAATCTTTAAAAGCTTCAATTTGTCTTTGGTTTATTTTTAATTTTTGTCAATCACTAGGAGTAGGATCACGTCTTTGGTTTTTATGATGGCTTCTGTCTATGGTAGCAACTGTGCAGAGCACTACTTAGGCAATTATTTGTAGAAAGGTTGCTTATAAGCTAATAATTGAACAATGTTATATTTGTGAATTTATTGAAGATGTTTTATTTAATTATTTTTGATTATTTATTTTTAGAGACGGGGTCTCACTTTGTTGCCCAGGCTGGTCTTAAACTCCTGGGTTAAAGTGATCCTCCCCCCTTAGCCTCACAAAGTGCTGGGATTACAGGTGTGACCCACCACACCCGGCCTATTCAAGGTGTTTTTGTTGGTCTTGTAACAGCTATTCAAATTTATTCATATATATGAATGTATGAATTTAATTGGCTTTCCTTTCTTGAATTTTTTTTCTACTTTCTTCAAATAGAAAATTCCTTGATATTTTAAAGCATATCTGTGTATCTTGACCAAAATATTGTGTGAAAAATATCTTTATTACAAGGATTTAGCCAACATTTTAAATAGAATGAAAAAATATTTCCTCAAAATTGGGTTGGGAGATTGGCTTGAAAACTTACATCTCAACAAGAAGAGGTGTGCAGTAAGAGCATAACAAATAAAATATCTTAATATGATCGTTTAAGATTTTCTTCTTTTTTAAAAAAATTTTTTTGAGATGGAGTCTTGCTTTGTTGCCCAGGCAGGAGTACAGTGGCGCGATCTCAGCTCACTGCAACCTCTATCTCCTGGGTTCAAGCAATTCTTCTGCCTCATCCTCCTGAGTAGCTGGGATTACAGGTGTGTACCACCATGCCCTGCTAATTTTTGGATTTTTTAGTAGAGATGGAGTTTCACCATGTTGGCCATTCTGATTTCGAACTCCTAATTTCAGGTGAGTTGCCCACCTCAGCCTCCCAAAGTGCTAGAATACAGGTGTAAGCTACCGTGCCTGGCCAAGATTTTCTTCTAAACTTATTCTATACATTTTTTAAATTGTTGCCTTACTTGTATATATTTTTAGCTGATATTTGGGTAAAGAAGGTGATTGGAAGTAATTGCTAGGAAATTATCACTCCACAATAATTTTGAAAAGAATCTAGGCATGGTGGCGCATGCCTGTAGTCCGAGCTAATCAGGAGGCTAAGGCAGGAGAAAGGCTTGAACCCAGGAGTGGTTCAAAAAAAGAAAAAAGAAAACAGCCTATTGAGTTTTAAACCCTCACTCCAAATTCTTTTCCATGTATCATTAATGTATATAGAGAGTTGAAATCACGGCATGCACAGTTTTGTGATTTACTTTGACATTATTTCTTTTTTTGTTTTTTTGACAGAGTCTCACTCTGTTGCCCAGGCTGGAGTGCAGTAGCACAGTCTTGGCTCACTGCAACCTCTACCACTCAGGTTCAAGTGATTCTTCTGCCTCAGCCTTCCAAGTAGGGATTACATGTGTGTGCACCACGCCTGGCTAAATTTTTTTGTATTTTTTCTTAATAAAGACAGGATTTCACCATCTTGGCCCAGCTTATGTTGAACTCCTGACCTTATGATCCACCCACCTCGGCCTCCCAAAGTTCTGGGATTACAAATTTTACGTAATTTAAATTTTTATTAATATATATACATACTCACACACATGTATGTATACATATACATACATATATTCTGTTGTGCTTAGGCAATAATAGTTTACTTAAGTCTCCTCTCTTATTGTTTCTTTTTCTTTCCTTTTTTTTTCTTTCACATGACACTGCAAACCTTTATACACATCTCTTATTGTTTAGATCATTTCATATTTTCTTGTTGTAGCTGTTATGATTACTGCCCCCTCCTCTCCCCCAGTTATTTCCTCTTCCTCGTACTTTAGGTATTCCTTTTAAAGTATAGTCTTCAGAATGAAATTACTGGGTCAAAGCACTTGACTAGCTTTATAGCTCCTGTCACATATTATCAGATTGTTCTCTAGAACAGTTTTACAGTGTCACTGGAGTTATTTAAGTTTAGCAGTTTCTCTGTGGCCTGGCCACATTGATTTTTATCCATTTTATCACATATTTAGAATATAACATTTCCTTAAAAGTGTTTTAATAAGCATTTACTTTTTGATGGCCTATTTTTATGTGAGGAATTTTATTGTAATTATTTCTTGGTATATAATCTGTGCATCAGTTTTGACCACTTAGCCTGAGCACTTTGTAGATTGGTCCTATTTATTTGTATCAACTCTTTTTTTTTTTTTTTTGAGACAAGGTCTCACTCTGTCTCCCAGGCTTGGAGTGCAGTGGTGCAGTCATGGCTCACTGCAGCCTTGACTTCCTGGGTTCAAGTGATCCTCCCTCCTCAGCCTCCTAAGTAGCTAAGACCACAGGTGTGTGTCATCACACCTGGGTAATTTTTAATTTTTTTTTGCAAAGATGAAGTCTTGCTCTGTTGTTGAGACTGATATTGAACTCCTGGGCTCACACGATCCTCCTGCCTCAGCCTCCCCAAATGCTGGGATTACAAGTGTGAGCCACCATGCCCAGCCCCATATCAAATCTTTATAGATAATTAAGATTTATCACAGTTTTCCTCTTCTATTGTCTTCCCTGATATAAGACCTTATTATGCTTTATCATGCAAAAGGTTTTTAAAATTAAAAATAATTTTTTGTTGTGATAAGTTACACATAAAATTCACCAAAATGAATAATTCAGTAGCATTTAGTACATTCACAAAGTTGTACAAGCTATCACCACTCTAGTTCCAGAACATTTTCATCACCCTGAAAGAAAACTCTATTCTCTCCTACCCACAGCACCTGGCAACCATTAATTTGCTTTTTTCTCTCTATTCCTTTTATATTAAATATCCAAAATAGGTGACTCTATGGAGTCACCTATTATAAAAGGAATCATATGGCTGGGGCTCAGTGGCTTATGCCTGTAATCCCAGCACCTTGGGAGGATGAGGTGGGTGGATCAGGAGGTAAGGAGATCAAGACCATCCTGACAAACATGGTGAAACCCCGTCTCTACTAAAAATACAAAACTTAGCCAGTTGTGGTGGCATGTGCCTGTAATCCCAGCAACTTGGAAGACTGAGGCAGAATAATCGCTTGAACCAGCAAGTTGGAGGTTGCAGTGAGCCGAGATCGCGCCACTGCACTCCACCCTGGGTGACAGAGCAAGGCTCTATCTCAAAAAAAAAAAAAAAGGAATCATACAATCTGTGGCCTTTTGTGTCTGGCTTCTTTTATTTAGCATAATTTTTTCAAAGTTCGACCGTGGTGTAACTAATATTCAATTGTATAGATACATTTTACTTTGTTTGTTCATCTGTTGATGGTACATATGGTTTTTTTTTCGGGGGGAGGGCTATTGAATAGTATTTCTATAAACATTTATGTACAAGTTTTATTGGACACTTGTTTTTAATTCTTTGAGTATGTACCTAGATATAAAATTGCTGAGTTGTATCGTAGTTCTATGTTTAGTTTTTTGAGGAACTGCCAAACCATTTTCCACGACAGCTGTACCATTTTACATTCCCACCAGCAGTGTATAAGAGTTCCAATTTCTTCACATGCTCATCAGTCCTTTCCTTCCTTCCTTCCTTCCTTCCTTTCTTCCTTCCTTCCTTCTTTCCTTCTTTCCTTCTTTCCTTCCTTCCTTCCTTCCTTCCCTCCCTCCCTCCCTCTCTCCCTTCATTCATTCCTTCCACTATGTAGTGCATATGAAGTAGTCTGTCCTTGTGGTTTTGATTTGCATTTCACTAATGACATTGTGACATGCTCAAGCACCATTTTTGTATACTTTTTAGCCATTTGTATATCCTCTTTGGAGAATTATCCTTTCAAGTCCTTTGTCCACTTTTAAAATTTATTTTTAGAGACAGAGTCTAGCTTTTTTACCCAGGCCGGAGTACAGTGGGACAGTCATAACTCACAGTGGCCTCAAACTCCTGGGCTCAAGCAATCTTCCTGCCTCAGCTTCACAAGTAGCTATGGCTACAGACATATTCTATCATGCCTGGCTAATGTATGTATGTATTTTGTAGCTTCTGTGGAGATGGGGTCTTGCTGTCTTGCCCTTGCTGTCTCCAACTCCTGGCCTCAAACAATCCTCCCATCTTGGCCACCCAAAAGCACTGGGATTATAGGTATGAACAACCAGGCCCAGCTCTTTACCAGTTTTTATATTGGGTTATTTGTCTTGGTTGTTGAGTTTTGATTTTTTTTTTTTTTTTTTTGAGATGGAGTCTCTCTCTGTCACCAGGCTGGAGTGCTGTGGCATGATCTTGGCTCACTGCAACCTCTGACTCCCTGGTTCAAGCAATTCTCCTGCCTCAGCCAGAGATCCTGAGTAGCTGGGATTACAGGCAGTAGCCACCATGCCAGGCTAATTTTTGTATGTTTACTAGAGTAATCAGATTTATGATTTGCAAATATTTTTGCACAGTCTATGGGTTGTCTTTTCACTTTCGATAGTGTCCTTTCATGCACAAAAGTTTTTAATTTTGATGAGATCCATTTTATCTGATTTTTGTTTTTGTTCATAATTTGGGTATCATATTTAAGAAACCAGTGCCAAAATCATGGTCATGAAGATTTGCCCGTGTTTTCTTCTAAGACTTTCATAGGTTTAGTTGTTATATTTAGATCTTTCATCCATTTAAAGTTAGTTTTTGTATATGGTTTGAGGTAAGGTCTAACGTCATTCTTTTGTATGTGGATACCAGTTGTCTGAGTACCATTTATTGAAGACTCTTCATTTCCCATTGAACAACTTTGGTATTCTTGTCAAAAATCTATTGACCACAGATATGTGGATTTATTTCTGGATTATCAGTTCTGTTACATTTATTTATATGTCTATCATATGTCTCTATTATGCCATTATCATACTGTATTGATTGCTGTAGGTTTATAGTTTTGAAATTGCGAATTGAGTCTTTCAACTTCGTTCATCTTTAAGATTATTTTAGCTATTCATGATCCCTTATAATTTTATTATAGGATCTGCTTTTCCATTTCTACTAAAAAGGTAGTGATATTTTAAAAGGACTCGTGGCTAGGCACAGTAGCTTACACCTATAATTCCAGCATTTTGTGGGACCAAGGCAAGAGGATCACGTGAGGCCAGGAGTTCAAGACCAGCCTGGGCAATGTAGCAAGACCCTATCTCTACAAAAAATTTAAAAATTAGCTAGTCATGTTGGCACAAGCCTGTAGCCTCTGCTACTCTGGATGCTGAGGTGGGAGGATTGCTTGAGCCCAAGAGTTCAAGGTTATGGTGAGCTATGATTGTTCCACTGCACTCTAGCTTGGGTAACAAAGTGAGCCCTATCTTTGAAAAAAATAAAACTAAAAAATTGACCAGGTACATGGCTTGTGCCTGTAATCCCAGAACTTTGGGAGGCAAAGGTAGGCGGATCACTGGAGCCCAGGATTTTGATACCAGCTGGGCAACATGACAAAACTCCATCTCTACAAAAAATACAAAAACTAGCAACATGTGGTGCTGTGCACTTGTAGTCCCCGTTACTTGGGAAGCTGAGGTCGGAGGATCACTTGAGCCCAGGACATAGAGGCTGCAGGGAGCTGTGCCATTGCATTCCAGCCTGGCTGGCAGACCAAGACCTTGTCTGAAAAAAAAAGTGTAGATCACTTTAGAGAGCACTGCCATCTTAATATCAGGTCTTTCAATCCATGAATATGGGATGTCTTTCCATTTATTTAGGTCATCTTTAATTCCTTTCAGCAATGTATTGCAGTTTTCAGTGCACAGGTCTTGTGCTACCTTGGTTAAATTTATTCCTAAGTATTTTACTATTTTGATATCGTTGTAAATCAAACTGTTTTCTTAACTTTTCTTTTAGACTTCTTGGTAGTCGATAGAAATGACTGATTTTTGTGTGTGTTGATCTTGTATTGCGCAACTTTATACAACTTGACACAAAAGGTCTTTATTTGTATATATTCAAGCATATTTACCTAGACTCTTATGATGATTTTCATTGCTTTTATATAAAATCATTTCTTTTATAAAAATATTTTTTAATTCTATCTGGGCATAAATATTCTATTCAATTTTTCTTTCTTTTTTTTTTTTTTTGAGACAGAGTCTTGCTATATTGCCCAGGCTGGAGTGCAGTGGTAAAATCTCAGCTCACTATAACTTCCGCCTCCTGGGTTCAAGTGAGTCTCTCACATGACCAATATGGTAAAACCCTGTCTCTCTTAAAAATACAAAAATTAGCCAAGCTTGTTGGTGTATCCCTGTAATTCCAGCTATTCTGGAGGCTGAGGTGCAAGAATCACTTGAACCCAGGAAGTGGAGGTTGCAGTAAGCCAAGATTGCGCCACTGCACTCCAGCCTGGGCAACAGAGAGAGACCGTGTCTCAAAAAAAAAAAAGAATTCTTGTGTTTATTCATCTTTGCTTTCCATAGAGTAAAAACTATTTAGTCATAAGGAAAATTTATTTTATTTTAGTTATTTAAGAGAGAGGTGGCCTGGCACAGTGGCCCACACCTATAATCATAACACTTTGGAAGGCCAAGGCAGGTGGATTGCTTGAGCCCAGGAGTTTAAGACCAGCCTAGGCAACACAGTGAATTCCCATCTCTACAAAAGATACAAAAGTTAGGTGGGCATGGAGGCATATTCCTGTAGCCCCACCTCCTTGGGTGGCTGAGTTGGCAGGATTGCTTAAGAACAGAAGTTTGAGGCTGCAGTGAGCCATGATTGTGCCACTGTACTCCAGCCTGGGCAGCAGAGCAAGACCTTGTCTCAAAAGAAAAAACAGAGAGAGTGAGAGAGAGAGAGACAGGGTTTTGCTATGCTGACTGGCTGGATTCAGACTCCTGGGCTCAATTCATCTTCCTGCCTTAGCCTTCTGAGTAGCTGAGATTATAGGCATGCATCACTGACCCCAATGAAAATTCATTTTTTAAGTACAGCTTTGCTTTATAATTTTCTTCTTTTTTGACTTACAGTATTTTTCTTTTGTTTTACACTTGCCAAATTTGTGTATCTAACTCATTGTTCTCAAAAATTTCAGTGCAGCCGGGCGCAGTGGCTCATGCTTGTTATCCCAGCAATTTTGGAGGTCGAGGCAGGTGGATCACTGGAGGCCAAGGCAGGTAGATCACTGGAGGCCAGGAGTTCGAGACTAGCCTGGCCAGTATGTTGAAACCCTATCTCTACTAAAAATACAAAATTAGCCATGTGTGGTGGTGCATGCCTATAGTCCCAGCTATTCGGGAGGTTGACGGGGAGGGTTACTTGAATCCAGGAAGTACAGAGTTGCAGTGAGCCATGATCACGCCACTGTACTCCAGCCTGGACAACAGAGTGAGACTCTGTCTCAAAAAATAAGTAAATAAATAAAAATAAAAGCACTTGTAGGTACAAAATAACATGCTTTTAGAAAAAAGTTGAAAATTTTATTGAAAACACTATTAGAAAAATAGAGGAAGTCCTTAGACTTTATACAATTACCACCTTTTTTTTTTTTTTGGAGACAGGGTCTCACTCTATCACCCAGGCTGTACTGCAGTGACACGATCATGGCTTACTATAACCTTGACCTCTTTGGGCTCAAGGGATTCTCCCACCTCACCCTCCTGAATAGTTGGGACTACAGGTGTGCACCATCAGGCCTGGCTAATTTTTGTATTTTTGTAGAGATGGAGTTTCACTGTGTTGCTCAGGCTGGTCTCAAACTCCTGAGCTCAAGCAATCCTCCCACCTCGACCTCCCAAAGTGCTGGAATTACAGGCATGAGCCACCATGCCTGGCCTCACTACAGATTTTTTGGCAGCTTTAAATTTAGTCTTTTTGTTCTATAGCTTCATATATCATATTTATATTTATACAGAGTTGCATATTTTTGTAAATTTAATTTTATATTACCACATCATGTAAAAATGGCTAGGACATTTTGTGGCATGTTTCACCATATTTGGAAGATGTATTTGGGTTAAACTTTAGAATGTAGGTTATTTGGTAACACAAAATATAGTTTAGGGATACTTCAAAGAAATAGACACCTTCCAAAATAGTTGAAACTGAAAATCCATGCAAGGCCCACCTGTTTGCCAGCTAGGAGGGACATATCATTTGTACTTAGATGCTTTGAATAGAGATAAGAATTTACTTATTACATTTACTTAAATGTCAGCTCCCATATGGAAAGTCACAAGGGTAGTTACTCCGAATAGTAGGGAGTGATTGTTGATCAAACTCCTTCTCGTATTGGCTTTTCTGTACAGCAGCAGAGTTTCATTTATTTAACAGTGGTTATTAATCATTCTCCTGATCAGCATTGGAGAGGCAAGCTGGTGAATCACAGAATACCTGACCTTCTTTTACGTATATAATTTTTTGGCTGGGTGCAGTGGCTCACGCCTGTAATCTCAGCACTTTTGAAGGCCAAAGTGAGTGGATCATAAGGTCAGGAGATCGAGACCATCCTGGCCAACATGGTGAAACCCTGTCTCTATTAAAACTACAAAAATTAGCTGGGCATAGTGGTGTGTGCCTGTAATCCCAGATACTTAAGAGGCTGAGGCAGGAGAATCACTTGAACCCAGGAAGCAGAGGTTGTAGTGAGATGAGATCGTGCCAGTGTACTCCAGCCTGGGTGACAGAGTGAGACTCCGTCTCAAAAAAGGAAAGAATTTTTAAAAGTATTTTACAGTCTCTGGTCCAGATGGCTTAGTGAATTCACCATTGACATATCCACCCAGTTCACACATACAACAAAAACAGATAAAAGAAAGAAAGAAAAGATAAGATAAAAAAGATAAAAGAAAAGAAAGAACTAAAAATATATTCATAAGCTTAAAAACATGGTAAACATTTCAGTGCTCAATAATAATAATAGTAATAATAATTAGAACTTTTGAGCTTCAGGTCTGGAAAGGCAGGTTTCCAGGAATTTGGCTCTTGAGAGCAACAAGGCAAAATGATGCCATTTAAAATGGGAGTTGGGCTTACTCCTTACAGCCAGGACCTAATTATTGTCTCATCCCCTTTGGTGAGAGAAACAGAAAATAAAACTATTGCTGACTGTCATCAAGGACTACAGCATTTAGCAGCCTGAATCCTTATGGAGACACAATATTCTGACCATGTACTGAACATACCACCATTGGTTTTATACTGATGCTATTCCCAGTAGCACCATAGAATAGAAACTCTGAAATGTGATTATAAAATCTCACCATAGACTGGGAAACTGGGTGAAAGCAACTTGAAAATGACTAGATAGGCCAGGTGCAGTGGCTCATGCCTGTAATCCCAGCACTTTGGGAGGCTGAGACGGGCAGATTGCCTGAGCTCAGGAGTTGGAGACCAGCCTGGGCAACACAGTGAAACCCCGTCTCTACTAAAATACAAAAAATTAGCTGAGCATGGTGGCGTGTGCCTGTAGTCCCAGCTACCCAGGAGGTGGAAGCAAGAGAATTGCAAGAACCTGGGAGGTGGAGGTTGCAGTGAGTTGAGATCGTGCCACTGCACTCCAGCCTGGGCAACAGAGCGAGACTCCATCTCAGAAAAACAAAAAACAAACAACAACATAAAAAAAAAAACAGAAAGGAAATGACTAGATAATATGGGCAAATGCAAAGAGGGAAAAGAGAAAAAAAGTAAGTATCTCCTCACACTGAAAATTAGTAAAATAAAACTGCATTGATGTCAGGAGTTTGAGACTAGTGTGGGCAACTTAGTGAGAGCCTGTCTCTACAAAAAATTTAAAAATTAGCCAGGCATAGTGGTGCACACCTGTAGTTCTAGCTACTTGGGAGGCTGAGGTAGGAGGATCATTTGAGCCCAGGAGTTGGAAGCTGCAGTGAGCTGTGATCAGGCCACTGCATTTCAGCCTGGGTGACAGAGTGAGACCCTGTCACAAAAAATAAAAAATAAAAACCCTCCAAAAACATGAAAAATGTTAATGCTGAGACACCTATGTTAAAAAATGTTAATGCTGCTGACAAATCAACATTTGAAACATGAAAATAATTTTATATAGCAGTCTACTAAAGACCAGTATATTTAAGGGTGGTCAAAGAAATAAATCAGGGAACAATGGGGAAAAAAGGAGATTAATAAATAGGCAGATAGGCCCGGCTCCGTGGCTCACTCCTGTAATACTAGCACTTTGGAAGGCCAAGGCAGCAGATCACTTGAGGTCAGGAGTTTGAGACTAGCCTGGCCAACATAGTAAAACACTGTCTCTACTAAAAACACAAAAATTAGCTGGGTATGGTGGCGGGTGCCTGTAATCCCAGCTACTCTGGAGGCTGAGGCAGGAGAATCTCTTGAACCAGGAGGCAGAGGCTGCAATGAGCTGAGATTGCACCACTGCACTCCAGCCTGGGCGAGAGTGAGACTCTGTCTCAAAAAAAAAAAAAAAAAAAAAGCAGATGGCCAGGCATGGTGGCTCACGTTTGTAATCCTAGCACTTTAGGAGGCCAAGGTGCGTTGGTCACTTGAGCCCTGGAGTTCAAGACCAGCCTGGGCAACATGGCTAAACCCTGCCTCTACAAAAAAAAATACAAAAAACTAGCTAGGCATGGTGGCATCTATCTGTCATCCTATCTACTCAGGAGGCTGAGGCAGAAGGATCAGTTGAGCCCCGGAGGTCAAGGCTGCAGTGAGTAGTGATTGTGTCACTGCACTCCAGCCTGGGTGACAGAACGAGACCCTGCCTCAAAAAAATAAAAATAAAAAAATGAAAGAACCAGGCAGTTATAAAAACAAATAGATATAAAATACAGTTATACCATTTAGAAATGAAAACTATAATAATTGAAATAAAAACTCAGTGTATGAGATAGACCATGGACATAGCTGACCAAAAGAAGTTACTTGGAAGGTTATATTGGATAGTTGGCAAGAATGTAGCACACAGTGGCAAAAAGACACAGATACAGATAACAAATTTATTATGTGACATATGTATATATGACAGAGATGTTATGAGAAATAGAAGATGTGTGTATGTTTAATAGAAGTTTTAAGAAGAGATTGGAGGAAATGGTGGGTAATCAGTACTTGAAAGGAATTTTGAAGAATGACTTCAGGTTTCAGGTTGAATATATCTGCCAATTATTAGGATAATGAAGAAAATTCTTGCTTTTAGACATTGTAGGAAAACTTTAGAATATCAAAAAATGAAGTAAAAAATCTTAAATGATACCAGAAAACATAGATTATTTCCAAGGAATGACAGTTATACGGATAGGCAACTTTTCATCACAAATCAAATCCGAAAAGATAATGGAAAAATATCTTCAACATGATGATTGGAATATAACTGCCAATATAGAATATTATCTGAATGAGAACAAGGAGAATAAAATGAAGATGTATTAGTTACACAGCACTAAGTTTACCTCTTACGGATGGTAATGAAAGAAGAAGAGTACAGTTTACTCTTTGGTAAAAATAAAATCCAAAAAAAAAAAAAAAAAGAAAATTCAGGAAAGATAATAGTGGTAAAACCTCATCTCTACTGAAAGTACAAAAATTATCCAGGCATGATGGCAGGTGCCTGTAATCCCAGCTACTTGGGAGACCAAGGAAGGAGAATTGCTTGAGCCCGAGAGGCAGAGGTTGCCGTGAGCTGATATTGCACCACTGGACTCCAGCCTGGGCGACAGAGCAAGACTCCCTCTCAAAAAAAAAAAAAAAAAAAGAGGCCAGGCACAGTGGCTCACGCCTGTAATCACAGCATTTTGGGAGGCCAAGGCAGATCACCTGAGGTCAGGAGTTTGAAACCCTCCAGACCAATATGGAAAAACCCCATCTCTACTAAAAATACAAAAAACTAATCAGGCATGGTGGTGCATGCCTATAATTCCAGCTACTCAGGAGGTTGAGACAGGAGAATTGTTTGAACCCAGCAGGCGAAGGTTGCCGTGAGCTGAAATCATGCTATTGCACTCCAGCCTGGGCAACAAAAGTGAAACTCCGTTTCAAAAAAAAAAAAGAAAAAGAAATCATAGCTTCACAAATGAGTGCAAATTGATCAAAGCTGTTGGTAAATTTAATTATCTCCTGATTTAAGAAAGCTATTGATTGATTGATTGAATGATGGAGTCTCCCTCTCTGGTCCAGGCTGGAGTGCAGTGGTGCAATCTTGGCTCACTGCAACCTCCGCCTCCCGGATTAAAGCAATTCTCCTGCCTTAGCCTCTCGAGTAGCTGGGACTACAGGCGCACACGCCCACACCTGGCTAATTTTTGTATTTTTAATAGAGACGGGCTTTCACCATGTTGACCAGGATGGTCTCAATCTCCTGACCTCGTGATCCACCCGCTTCAGCTTCCCAAAGTGCTGGGATTACAGATGTGAGCCCCGCACCCAGCCTAAGAAAGCTAGTTGTATGTTAAGGTAGGAAAAACACTAAGAGATAGTAGTAAAAGATAGAGAAAAGATGTTCAAGGGTAAAATGAGCTAAAGTTCATGTCCTGTTCAAAAAGAGAACAGGACGGGGTGGTGGCCTGGCACTTTGGGAGGCTGAGGTAGGAGAATGGCTTGAGCCCAGGAGTTCAAGGCCAGCCTAGGCAACATAGTGAGACTTTGTCTCTACAAAAAATAATATTAGCTGGGCATGGTGGCATGTACCTGTAGTCCCACCTACTTGGGAGGTGGGAGGATCACTTGAACCCAGGAGGTCGAGGCTGCAGTAGGCTATGATCATACCACTGCACTCACCCTAGGCAACAGAGTGAGACCCTGTCTCAAAAAAACAAACAGAAAAATAATCCTGAATACTTTCAACTTTTGTTAGAAAAATTTATGAAGTATGTATGTTTGAAAATTAAGGGTCATCATTAAAAGAATAGAAATATAATGTGTAACTGCTGTCTAACAGTAGGTAGAGGAGGAGAAGGAATTAATATTGGAAAAAAAGAAAAATACTCAAAGAGGAGAGCATAAACTTTAAAAGCAAATAAATAAGTTCAAATACTGCAGTAGCCACACTAAACATAACCAAATTAATGTCATGTGTCAGAAGGCCAAGGATAAAAAAATATAAAAATAAAAGCTAGAGGCATGGGGTGAAAAAAAATCCAGCTATATATGGTTTATAAATAAAATTTTTTTTTTTGAGATGGAATCCAGGCTGGAGTGAACTGGAGTGATCGCGGCTCAATGCAACCTCCACCTCCCAGGTTCAGGCAATTCTCCTTCCTCACCTTCCCGAGTAGCTGGGATTACAGGCATGCACCACCATAACCAGCTAATTTGTTATTTTTAATAGAGACGACCGGGTTTCACCATGTTGGCCAGGCTGGTCTCAAACTCCTGACCCCAAATGATCTGCCCACCTTGACCTCCCGAAGTGTTGATTATAGGCATGAGCCACCTCACCCAGCCTATAACTAAATCTTAAACACACACAAAAAAATGCAAAAATAAAAGCACTATGAAAGATTTAACGCACACAGAGAATGTGAAAATAAAAGTACTATAAAAGATACTCCTCAAGATACTCCTCACTTTTGGGTATGTACCCAACAGAAATGAAAGCAGGGACTGGAACAAGTATTTGTACACCCATGTTCATAGCAGTATTATTCACAGTAGCCAAGTGGTAGAAACAACTCAAGTGTTGATTAACAGATGAATAGTTAAACAAAATATATACACAAAGGAATATTATTCAGCCTTAAAAAAAGAAGGAAATTATGACAAATGCTTTAACATAGATGAACTACTTTTTTTTTTGAGACAGAGTCTCACTCACCCAGGCTGGAGTGCGGTTGCGTAATCTTGGCTCATTGCATTCTCTGCCTCCCGGGTTCAAGTGATTCTCCTGCCTCAGCCTCCCGAGTAGCTGGGACTACAGGTGTGTGCCACCACGCCCAGCTAATTTTTTTGTATTTTTAGTAGAGAAGGGGTTTCACTGTGTTAGCCAGGATAGTCTTGATCTCCTGACCTCATGATCCACCTGCCTTGGCCTCCCAAAGTACTGGGATTACAGGCATGACCCACTGCACGCAGCCAACATAGATGAACTTTGAAGACATCATGCCAAGTGAAATAACTTGGCCAGGTACTGTGGCTCATGCCTGTAATCACAGCACTTTGGGAGGCCAAGGTGGGAGGATCACTTGAGCCCCAAAGTTTGAGTCCAGAAGTTTGAGACCAACTTGGGCAACATGGCAAAACCCCCCTCTCTATCATAAACAAACAAAAAACGGGTACTTTTTAGAACATGTGGAGAAAGTAAAAATAAATACCAAAAACAGAAAAAAAAAAAAGGCTGGTGCAGTGGCTTATGCCTATAATCGTAGCAATTTGGGGAGGCCAAGGCAGTCTGATCACTTTAGGTCAGGAGTTCCAAACCAATCTGGCAAACATGGCGAAACCCCGTTTCTACTAAAAAATATATAAAAATTAGCTGAGTATGGTGGTACATGCCTCTAATCCCAGCTACTTCGGAGGCTGAGGTAGGAAAATTGCTTAACCCAGGAGGTAGGGGCTACAGTGAGCCAAGATCCCACCACTGCACTCCAGCCTGGGCGACAGCGAGACTCTGTCTCAAAAAAAAAAGTAAGTCAGTCAGTCACAGAGGACAAATACTGTAGGATCCTGTTTATATGAAGTACCTAGAGTAGCCATTCATAGAAACAGAAAGCAGATTGGTGTTTGCCATAGTACAGATGGATGGAGAGGGAGTTATTGTTCAGTGGATACAGAATTTCAGTTTGGGAAGATGAAAAAAGTATATGGATGGTGGTGGTGGTTACAATCAATAACAGCATATACTTAATGTCATTGAACTGTACACCTAAAACAGTTAAGAGAGTTTTATGTAATGTACTTTTAGCATGAATTAAAATAAAACTATTTCTTGGTAAAAACTAATTAAAAGAAAGCTGATGTGAAGGATTAACAGATGAAAAAATAGATTTCAGCTGGCCGTGTTGGCTCACACCTGTAATTCCAGTACTTTGGGAGGCTGAGGTGGGTGGATCACGAGGTCAGGGGAGAAAAGATCATCCTGGCCAACACGATGAAACCCCTCTCTACTAAAAATACAAAAATTAGCTGGGCGTGGTGGCACGTGCCTGTAGTCTCAGCTACTCGGGAGGCTGAGGCAGGAGAATCCCTTCAACCAGGGAGGCAGAAATTGCGGTGAGCCGAGATCATGCCACTGTACTCCACCCTGGCAACTGGCAACAGAGCAAGACTTTGTCTCAAAAAAAAAAAAAAAAAAAGAAAGAAATAGATTTCAAGGAAAAAGGAAAAATTAGAATGATCTACTAAAAAGAATCATCACTTTAAAAAATAGTAACTAGGAAGACAAAAAGCTCATATAATTTCAAGGACTAATTGACAACTATATAATGTGATTTTTAAATATATTTCTATGAAAACATCAGTCACAAGATTACAGAAATTTTGAAGCAAAAATTATCAAGTTTATATATGTATATGTATATATACATGTATATAGATCCCTATACTTGATAAAGAGAAAATATTTTTCGAGTACTCATGGAACAGTTACAGAAATTGGCTAGATACTATATCACAGGGAGTTTTTTGTCTGTTTGTTTGTTTTTTTTTAAAGACAAGGTCTCACTGTGTAACACAGACTGGAGCACAGTTATACAATCATAGTAGCTCACTGGAGCCTGGAACTCCTCAGCTCAAGCAGTTCTCCCACCTCAGCCTCCCAAGTAGCTGGGTCTATAGGTATGTGGCATCACACCTAACTAATTTTTTTATTTTTATTTTTATTTTTTGTAGGGATAAGGGTCTCACTGTGTTGCCCCAGTGCAAACTTCTAACCTCAAGCAGTCCTCCTACCTTGGCTTACCAAATTGCTGGGATTAGAGGCCTGCACCACCATGCCTGGCCTCACAGGCAATCTTAGTACATTTCAAAGAACTTATATTATGAATAGTGTTTTTAAACCCCTATATTTAGATAAACTTAAAAAAAAATCAACCCTAAATAACTTATGGGAGGGACTTATAATGGGCATTTCTAAATTTACAGAAGTGAATGATAGCATAAATACTATACATATCAAAACATGAAGGATATGTCTGAATTATCATTTACAGCTAAACTTATGACCTCAGAAGCATTAAGGGAAAAACCTAAATGAGTTGAATTAAACTCAAAATAGCAATAATATTAGTGGTGGGCATGGTGGTACGTGCCTGTGGTCCCAGCTACTTCGGAGCCTGAGGCCAGAGGATCACTTGAGCCCAGGAGTTCAAGACCAGCCTAGGTAACATAGTGAGACCCCCATCTCAAAAAAACAACAATAGTAGTGGTAATACTGCTGTAGTATAGTGGTGGTAATAGTATCAGTAGTAATAGCTAACCTTTGAGTGGTTTCTGTGTGCCAGTTGCTGTTCTAAACCATTTCAATGTATAAACTCATAACAAACCCATGTTTAGATATTATTCCCATTTCATAGACTGGAAACAGATACAAAGATGTTGTAAAAGACTTCCAACGGTTTGAACCCAGGCAGTCTGGCTTCAGAGAAGAGAGAGAGAAGGAATAACAAAGGACCCCTGAAGAATGTAGAAGGGAGAAAAGAGTAAAGACAAGAGCAGTCATAAATGAAATGCAAAATAAAGAATCACTATATAGGAGTAAAAAAGATAAACCTCTAGCAATATTAATGAAGAAAAAATATTTACAGCAACAAAGGTTTAACTACTAATGCAGTGGACCTTTAAAAATCGTTAAGAAATTATTATGAAAAGCTTTAACAATAAATTTGAAAGCTTAGATCAAATGAGTAATTTTCTGGAAAAGTATTATCTCAGTTTATTGTTGCTGCTGTAAGAAAACACTGCAGACTAGGTAATTTATAAACAACAGAATTTTATTTCTCATAGTTCTGGAGGCTGGAAAGTCCCAGATCAATGCACCCGTAGGACTGATGTTTTGTGAGAGTCGCTGTCTGTTTCCAAGATGACACCATGTTGTTGCATCCTCCAGAGGAGAGGAACTCTGTCCTCACATAGCAGAAGAGCAGAAGAGAGTGAACTCAATTCCTCAAAAGTTCCACCCCTTCTCTCAAAAGAGACTGGTAAAAGTTAATGAGAGTTTAGCTTGATTACTAAATTCAAGGTCACCTTATGAAATCAAGGAAACCAAAAACTGGTTCTTTGAAAAGGCTAGTGAAACTGAAAAGACCATCAGCACACATTAAGACAGAAAGAGATGGCACACATTTTCAATAACAAAAATGAAAAAAAGGCTGGGCACAGTGGCTCACGCCTATAATCCCACCACTTTGGGAGGCTCAGACGGGCAGATCACTTGAGGTCAGGTGTTCGAGACCAGCCTGTCCAGCATAGTGAAACCTCATCTCTATTAAAAATACAACAACAACAACAAAATATCAGCCAAGGGTGGTGGTCAGCTCCTGTAGTCCCAGCTACTCAGGTGGCTGAGGCATGAGAATCGCTTGAACCCAAGAGGCAGAGATTGCAGTGAGCTGAGATTACGCCACTGCACTCCAGCCTGGGTGACAGACCAAGACTCTGTCTCTAAAAAAAAAAAAGAGGAAACACTCCCTAACCCATTTCATGAGACCAGCATAAGTTGGATACCAAAACTAAGGATATTATGAGAAAGAAAAATTATAGGATAGTTTCTCTTATTAATACAGATATACAAATCTTGAATAAGGCCAAGCATGGTGGCTCACACCTGTAATCCCAGCACTTTGGGACACCGAAGCAGGTGAATCACCTGATGACAGGAGTTCCAGATCAGCCTGGCCAACACGGTGAAACCCCATCTCTACTAAAAATACAAAAATTAGCCAGGCACGGTGATGCGTGTAAATGTAGTCCCAGCTACTCAGGAGGGTGAGGCTGGAGAATCACTTGAACCTGGGAGGCAGAGGTTGCAGTGAGCCGAGATTGCGCCACTGCACTCCAGCCTGGGCAATAAAGCGAGACTCTTGTCTCCAAAAAAAAAAAAAAAAAAAAATCCTGAACAAATTATTAGCAAGTCAAATCCAGAGATAGATAAAAATTATATACATGATGATCATGCTGGATTTAATCTGAAAATTTAAGATTGTTTGATATTTGAAAAGTGATCTGTGTAATATACCACATTAACAAAATATATGAGGAAAATCATCTCAAAAGATGTAAAGAGAGCATTTGAGGAAATTCATGCATTTATGATAAAACAACCAATTTTAAGCAAAGTAGGATTATAAAGTAATTTCCTTAACTCAATAGAGTATTATAAAAATCCTATAACAAATATCAAATTTAATGATTATCCAAAACCTTCTCCTTGAGATCCAGAAAAGATACCCACCATCATCACTTCTATTCAGCTTTTCACTATAGATTCTAATCAATAAGATCAAAGCAGATCTGAAGAAGATAGAGACACAAAAAACCCTTCAAAAAATCAATAAATCCAGGAGCTGGTTTTTTAAAAAGATCAACAAAATAGACCACTAGTCAGACTAATAAAAAAGAAAAGAGAGAAGATTCAAATAGATGCAATAAAAATGATAAAAGAGGATATTACCACTGATCCCACAGAAACACAAACTACCATCAAAGAATACTACAAACACCTCTATGCAAATAAACAGGTAAATCTAGAAGAAAAGGATAAATACTGGACACTTACACCCTCCCAAGACTAAACCAGGAAGAAGTTGAATTCCTGAATAGACCAATAACAAAGTCTGAAGTTGAGGCAACAATTTTAATAGCCTACCAACCAAAAAACTCCAGAACCAGCCGGGTTCACAGCTGAACTCTACCAGAAGTACAAAGAGGAGTTGATATCATTCCTTCTGAAACTATTCCAAACAATACAAAAAGATAGAATCCTCCCTAAGTCATTTTATAAGACCAACATCATCCTGATACCAAAACCTGGCAGAGATGCAACTAAAAAAGAAAATTTCAGGTCAATATCTATGAACATTGATGCAAAAATCTTCTATAAAATACTGGCAAACCGAATCCAATAGCACATCCAAAAGCTTATCCATCACGATCAAGTCGGCTTCATCCCAGCAATGCAAGGCTGGTTCAACATCTGCAAATCTATAAATGTAATCCATTACATAAACAGAACCAAAGACAAAAACCACATAATTATCTCAGTAGACACAGAGAAGGCCCTCGACAATATCCAATAGTGCTTTATGCTAAAAACTCTCAATAAACTAGGTATCAATGGATTGTATCTCAAAATAATAAAAGCTATTTATGACAAACCCAACAGCCAATATTATACTGAACAGGCAAAAATTGGAAGCATTCACTTTGAAAACTGGCACAAGACAAGGATGCCCTCTCTCACCACTCCTATTCAACATAGTATTGGAAGTTCTGGCTAGGGCCATCAGGCAAGAGAAATAAATAAAGGGTATTCGAATAGGAAGAGAGGACATCAAATTGTCCCTGTTTGCACATGACGTGATTGTATATTTAGAAAATCCCTTTGTCTCAGCCCAAAATATCCTTAAGCTGATAAGCAACTTCAGCAAAGTCTCAGGATACAAAATCAATGTGCAAAAATTGCAAGCATTCCTATATACCAATAATAGACAAACAGCCAAATCATGAGTGAACTCCTATTCACAATTGCTACAAACAGAATAAAATACCTAGGAATACAATTTACAAGGGATGTGAAGGACCTCTTCAAGGAGAACTACAACCCATAGCTAAAGGAAATAAGAGAGGACACAAACAGATGGAAAAACATTCCATGCTCATGGTTAGGAGGAATCAATATCGTGAAAATGGCCATACTGCCCAAAGTAATTTATAGATTCAATGCTATCCCCATCAAGCTACCAATGATTTTCTTCACAGAATTGGGGGGAAAAAAAAAAAAACACCAAAAAAGGACCTGCAAAGCCATGAAAAACCAAAGAAAAAAAAAAAAAAAAAAAAAAAAAAACAAAGCTGGAGGAATCATGCTACCTGACTTCCAACTATACTACAAGGCTACTGTAATCAAAACAGCATGGTTCTGGTACCAAAACAGATTTATAGACCAATGGAGCAGAACAGAGGCCTTAGAAAGAATGCCACACAACTACAACCATTTGATCTTTGACAAACCTGACAAAAACAAGCAATGGGGAAAGGATTCCCTATTTAATAAATGGTGTTGGGAAGACTGGCTCTCCATGTGCAGAAAGCTGAAACTGGATCCCTTCCTTACACCTTATATAAAAATTAACTCTAGATGGATTGAAGATTTAAACATGAGGCCTCAGAAACTCTTGAAGATTATAATCAATGAAATAAAGCACAAAAAAGGAAATAACATAGATATTGGAAAGGAAGAAATATAACTGATAAGCTGATATTATTTGTAGACAATGTGCTTTTATATGTAGAAAACTCCAAACAATTTATAAGCAAATAAATGTATGTAGCAAAAGTCATTACATGCAAGATTTATATAAAAGTTGTATTTTGTGTATAGTAGCAATAAACATAGTAAAACTTTTAAAAAGAAACTTTAATAGCATAAAGACATCAGATACTTTGAAAAGTTCTTACAAAAGATTTACAACACATGGACACAGGGAGAGGAGCATCACATACTGAGGTCTGTTGGTAGGGGGGGCGGGTGGCACCAAGGGAGGGACAGTGGTTGGTGGGAGTGGTGGGAGGTCAGGGAGGGATAACATGGAGAGAAATGCCAGATGTAGGTGACTGGCAGATGGAGGCAGCAAACCACATTGCCATGTGTGTACCTATGCAACAATCCTGCATGGTCTGCACAAGTACCCCAGAACCTAAAGCACAATTAAAAAATATATATATTTACAAGAACCTCTATAAGCTACAAAATATTGTTGACAGAAATTAGATAATATATAAATCCCTGTCCATAGATTGGAATGCTCAATATTTTAATGATGTCAGTTCTTCCCAGATTAATCCAGAACTTCATTGCTATCCAGTTATAATCCCACAGTGTTTTGGGGTTTTGGGTGGAAACTGATAAGCTGACTCTAAAATGTGTATGGAAACTGCAAAGGAATAAGAATAGCCAAGACAATTTATAAGAAGAATAAACTGTAAAGACTTCTACTATCAGATATCAAGATTTGTTATAATGCTCTTTTTTTTTTGTTTGAGACAAGCATCTTGCTCTGAATGCAGTGACATGATCTCAGCTCACTGCAGCCTCCGCCTTCCAGATGCAATCTCGGCTCACTGCAACCTCCACCTCGCAGGTTCAAAGGATTCTCCTGCCTCAGCCTCCTGAGTAGCTGAGATTACAGGCGTGTGCCACCATGCCCAGCTAATTTTTTTATTTTTAGTAGAGATGGACTTTCACTGTGTTGGCCAGGCTGGTCTCAAACTCCTGACCTCAAGTGATCTGCCTGCCTTAGCCTTCTAAAGTCTTGGGATTACAGGTGTGAGCCACCATGCCCAACCTACTGTGCTATTTTATACAAGGGACTTGAACATCCATGGATTTTGGCATCTGTTGGGGTCCTGGAACCATCCTCAGTGGATATTGAAGGAGGAAGAACTATATTCACCATAAATCACTTTGTAGGATAAACTGACCTGATCAGACTGGTACATAATGGTCCAGGCCTCAGGCATACAAAAACATTTATAAAGCAAACTATTTAATGGGCTTAGAGGTTATCTCAGAATCCAGCCAATGGCCAATCCTGAAAACAAAGCTTTCTTTGGAATGTACAGGGTTTGAGCAGCCACGGCATACATTGCATCACAACAGGGTATACATTCTGATAAATGTGTTTTTAGTTGATTTCATCATTGTGAACATCATAGAGTGTACCTACACAAATCTAGACAGTATAGGTTTGCCTTGGAAATGGGGAGATGGTACAGTTTTTCACATGCTGTTAGCCATAAATTCTAGCTACCATGCTTCTCTTATTTCCATGATTTCTCTTACCTTTTGCAAGTTCAGTTTATTAATCAGTAGATTGCTTCCTGTGCCTACTATATGTAGGGCCTCTATACCTTGAGATACAAATGTGATATTTTTGCCTTAATATGTTGCTGATAATGAAATCAATTCAAAAGCTAGTCAGTATTTTTCCTGCAATTGTTATGTGAAGAAAGCCTGCAGTAACATTTTTGTTACAGTTTATACACCCCAGCCTCCCACCTCCTCATGATTATAACTCATATCTCAACAGATTATAAGTCATCTCATGTCATTTACCTTCAGGGCAATTGAAATAGTCACAACTCTAGATATTAAATTGAATAATGCAAGATCAGTTGAATGTGTTAACTACCAAATGAATAAGTGAAATGAAAGTGAATACTGCCAATAGATGAAGGCTAGAAAAAAGAGGTTGCCTTCTTATTTATTTTTTATTTATGTATTTATTTTTATTTTTTGAGATGGAGTCTTTCTGTGTGGCCAGGCTGGAGTGCAGTGGTGTAATCTCAACTCACTGCAACCTCCGACTCCCAGGTTCAGGCGATTCTCCTGCCTAAGCCTCCCAAGTAGCTGGGATTACAGGCATGCACCACCATGCCCAGCTAATTTTTGTATTTTTAGTAGAGATGGGGTTTTACCATGTTGGCCAGGATGGTCTCAATCTCCTGACCTTGTAATCTGCCCTGCTCGGCCTCCCAAAGTACTGGGATTACAGGCGTGAGCCACCTCACCTGGCCCGGTTGCCTTCTTTAAACTTTCCTTTTCATTCTCTCTAGGTTTATTATAACTAGCTCTAATAGTTTCATTTGCTTATAATAGTGGTAATAAATTAATGATATAAAAATATAAACTTTAAAAAATAAAATAGTTGAGAAATTAAAACCTGCAAATGAACATTGGACTAATGAAGCAAAAGGGACTCATCTTGGTGTTTCATTTGATTTATAGTAGAGAATTAAAATATACAGCCTAGTTTTTCTTGATTGAAATACCCTTTTGTGATTAAGAAATGTTATTGTTATTATCCTCTTATTTTCTACTGGTTTTTATTTTTAAAGATGTTTCTATTTTATTTTACCAACAATTTAAAACTATCTTTGTTTACTAAAGATTGTCAGTCATATGAACTTGAAAAGCATGAGGGCTAGTTATTTACATTTTATGAGTGTTTATTTATAGGCAAATGATACCATGTAGACAATATACAAACATACCTGTATACATGTACATATAATACAGAGAGACAAAAGTAAACACTTTACAACTTTGATTTTAAAATTTTAGCCATGAGGCTGGGCGTGGTGGCTTATGCCTGTAATCCTAGCACTTTGGGAAGGTGAGGTGGGCAGATGACCTGAGGTCAGGGCGAAACCCCATCTCTACTAAAAATACAAAAAAAAGTAAATGTGCACTGTGGTGCTCGCCTGTAATCCCAGCTACTGGAGAGGCTGAGGCAGAAGAATCGCTTGAACCCAGGAAACGGAGGTTATAGTGAGCCGACACTGCACCACTGCACTCCAGCCTGGGCAACAGGGTGAGACTCCATCTCAAAAAAATGTTACAAAAATAAAAAATAAAATTTTAGCCACGAGAAATGGCTACATTTGCTTTCTCATTTAACATTTGCTTTCTCATACCTTCCCTGTAAAACTCACTCATTTAAAAGGATAGTTGTATTCAAACTATGCCTTTGTAAATGGAAAAAGTTTATCTGTTCCACATGACCAAAGCCCTTACTGAATTTTTTCTCTACTAGTTTCTAAAGTTTGTAGTCTGGTATTTGAGATGTCTTACAGAATGTCTAGCATTCTGTGTGAAGTTTTATTGTGTTGTTTAAAGTGACTGAAAAGTGCATTAAGTGCCTAACATTTTAGGTGACATGGAACATATGAAGTTAGACCACATGGTATATGAATTAAAGTAAAATGTATGAAAAATTACTTCATACATGCATACATGCCTATTTTCTATTTAATAGAACTTTAGCTCACTTAGCCCAGAAAAGGAATTTAAATATTGAAAATAATCTTTGCTGGGTGCGGTGGCTCACGCCTAATAATCCCAGCACTTTGGGAGGCTGAGGCGGGCAGATCATGAGGTCAGGAGATCAAGACCATCCAAACAATGGTGAAACCTGTCTCTACTAAAATGCAAAAAATTAGCTGGCTATGGTGGCACACGCCTGTAGTGCTAGCTACTGAGGAGGCTGAGGCAGGGAAATCACTTGAACCTGGGAGACAGACGTTGCAGTGAGACAAGATCGTACCACTGCACTTCGGCCTGGCGACAGAGCAAGACTCTGTCTCAAAAAAAAAAAAAAAAAAAAAAAAATCGTTTACGATTTTTCAAACTTGATACAACTGACTTTCAATAGCTAATAGGTGTGTTGCTGGTAATCAAATAATTTTCAGCTGGCCACCAGAGTGAAAATAATACTCAAGTGCACAATTGAATTTTGCAACAATATAAGGAATTCTGGGGATCCAAACTAAATATAATTACCATGTTCCTAGCTGGGCACAGATTTTAACAGTTTAGTTATTGAGGAGCAGAACTATTTTAAAGGTTTTAAGAAGTTAAAATGTTTCAGAGATGAAGTCTAGTACTTAATTCCTGTTAAAACACATCATAGATTTATACCATCAAATGATAACTTTACCTTCATTACTTTTTTCCCTTCTTAAATACAGTCATTCCCCAAAATCACTTACTTTGACTTGTAACTGTTTTATGTAAATATTTATTTCCTAAAATAATTATTGGCTGGATGTGGTGACTCATGCCTGTAATCCCAGCACTTAGGGAGGCCAAGGTGGATGGATCACCTGAGGTTGGGAGTTTGAGACCACCCTGACCAACACGCCAGGCGTGGTGGCGCATACCTGCAATCCCAGCTACTTGGGAGGCTGAGGCGGTAGAACTGCTTAAACTCAGGAGGTGGAGGTTGCAGTGAGCCGAGATAGCACCATTGCACTCTAGGCTGGGCAACAAGAGCAAAACTAGGTCTCAAAAAAAAAAAAAGAAATTATCTTCTGATAGTTTATCACCTTGAAATGTATGAGTTTTTGTTTTGTTGTTTTGTTTTGTTTTGAGACAGATCTCGGCTCATTGCAACCTTTGCCTCCCTGGTTCAAGTGATTCTCCTGCCTCAGCCGCCTGAGTAGCTGCGATTACAGGCACGCACCACCACGTCCATCTAATTTTTTTTTTTTTTTTTTTTTTTTTGAGACAGAGTCTCGTTCTGTCGCCTAGGCGGGAGTGCAATGGCGTGGTCTCGGCTCACTGCAACCTCTGCCTCCCAGGTTCAAGCGATTCTCCTGCTTCAACCTCCCAAGTAGCTGGAACCACAGGTGCATGCTACCACACCTGGCTAATTTTTGTATTTTTAGTAGAGACGGGGTTTCACTATGTTGGTCAGGCTGGTTCTGAACTCCTGACCTCATGATCTGCCTGCCTCGGCCTCATAAAGTGCTGGGATTACAAGCGTGAGCCACAGTGCCTGCCCCTAATTTTTGTATTTTTAATAGAGACAGGGTTTCACCATGTTGGCCAGGATGGTCTCCATCTCCTGACTTTGTGATCCACCCACCTTGGCCTCCCAAAGGCCTGAGCTACTGCACCTGGCCGAAATTTAACAGTTTTAAATCTACATTCTTAGCCCTCACTTTGCACCTAGAGTCTAAATCCATATAGCCATGTGTCTATAAAATATTTTCATTTGGATGTCATACTATAGCCCCAAATTCAGTTTATCTAAAGCATCATTTGCGTTCTCATACCTTCCCAATTTGGGGTATAGGTAGCATTAATTTTAGTTTCCAGGATAGGATTTGGAATCATCTTTTGACTCTTTCTGCTCCATTATGCCATATATTCATTTTATCATTTTCAAATGTATCTTATTCATCTGTTTCTAACATTTCCTTCATCTTCCTACTGTAAGTCCTCATAGCTTCTTATCTAAATAGATACTGGAGCTACTGTAGGGCATAAGGCAGATTAGATTTCTGTTTTCAGGGATCTTAAAAGAAATTTTGACTACTGCTATTGCCTCCTGCATAGTGTTCAAACTCACTCTATCAAAAGGAAGCCAGCTGAAGCCACTGTCTCTGTTTGGATGTTACTTTCTAGAGCACTATGCAATAGCACACATAGCATCACTTCCTAATTACTTACTTATCTGTTTTCCTTACTATACTCAGTTATAGGAGATGAAGATAGGATGTTATTTTTGCTTTATATTGTTATTTTTGAGATAGGGTCTCATTCTGTCACCCAGGCTGGAATGCACTGGTAAGATCAGAGCTTATTGCAGCCTGAAACTCCTAGGCCGAAGCCTCCTGAGTAGCTGAAACTACAGGTGTGCGCCATCATGCCCAACTGTAGATTTATTTTCATATCACAGTGCATAGTGCAATACCTATCACATATATCAGTGAACCATAGATGGATGAAATAGCATTGTAGTTTCATATATTTTGTCATTGGATTTAAACAATGACCTGGTAAAGTGAATATAGGAGACCTTTTTTTTTTGAGACAGAGTTTCACTCTTGTTGCCCAGACTGGAGTGGAATGGGGCAATCTTAGCTCATTGCAACCTCCACCTCCCAGGTTCAAGTGATTCTCCTGCCTCAGCCTCCCAAGTAGCTGCGATTACAGCTGCCCACCACCATGGCCAGCTAAATTTTTGTATTTTTAAGAGAGATGGGGTTTCACCATTTTGGCCAGGCTGGTCTCTAACTCCTGACTTCAGGTGATCCACCTGCCTCAGCCTCCCAAGGTGTCGGGATCATAGGCATGAGCCACCATGACTGACTCTGTAATTATCTTAATTTGCTTCTTCAAACTTATTCTAACTTTCTCATATAAATCCAGTCAAATTAATCTCTTTACTACCTTCTGAATACCCCGTCTTTGTTCTTACCTGTTCTTTCAATGCTTCTTTCTTTCTCTCTGTCATAGTCAAATGTAATGTTTTCTTTTTGAGACTTTCCCTTCTCTCACACTGCCATGTTTCTCTTATATGTTGAATAATTTATCAGTCTGTTATATTGATCAGTATTAGGCATTTTTGTCTGTACCATTATATTTATTCAATGTTTAATGCAAAGTTTGTCTGATTTCCTTGATTGGCAACTCTGTGTAGTTGGTTCTGTTTCTATCAACTTTTGTTGTCAATGAGAATGTTGGAAACCCATTATTAAAGGTTAGCTATAAATATTTCTCCAAACATGATAATTCTGTACATATAATAGCACAGATCACTATTTAACAGTGGACAATTGTGTCATTATTCTGGTTATTGATATTTTTATTATCTCTGAGTGTCACTGTAATTATGGTATTAAAATTTTGAGTAAATTTAGGCTAGTCAGATCATCAGTTAAACACCTAAAAGGAAATTTTAAATTGTTCTGTTGGAATATTATAATAGGTACAAGTGGGACATTTCTTTTTTTTTATTATTAAATTTTATTTTTTATTGCATTTTAGGTTTTGGGGTACATGTGAAGAACATGCAGTATTGTTGCATAGGTACACACGTGACAGTGTGATTTGTTGCCTTCCTCCCCTTCACCTATATCTGGCATTTCTCCCCATGCTATCTCTCCCCAACTCCCCACCCCCTACTGTCCCTCCACTATTTCCCCCCAACAGACCCCAGTGTGTGATGCTCCCCTCCCGGTGTCCATGTGTTCTCATTGTTCAACACCCACCTATGAGTGAGAACATGTGGTGTTTGATTTTGTGTTCTTGTGTCAGTTTGCTGAGAATGATGGTTTCCAGGTTCATCCATGTCCCTACAAAGGACACAAACTCATCATTTTTGATGGTTGCATAATATTCCATGGTGTATATGTGCCACATTTTCCCTGTCCAGTCTATCACCAATGGGCATTTGGGTTGGTTCCAGGTCTTTGCTATTGTAAACTGTGCTGCAATGAACATTCGTGTGCATGTGTCCTTACAGTAGAACGATTTATAATCCTTTGGATATATACCCAGTAATGGGATTGCTGGGTCACATGGAATTTCTATTTCTAGGTCCTTGAGGAATCGCCACACTGCCTTCCACAATGGTTGTACTAGTTTACACTCCCACTGACAGTGTAAAAGTGTTCCTATTTCTCCACATCCTCTCCAGCATCTGTTGTCTCTAGATTTTTTTGATGATCGCCATTCTAACTGGCGTGAGATGGTATCTCAATGTAGTTTTGATTTGCATTTCTCTAATGACCAGTGATGATGAGCATTTTTTCATATGTTTACTGGCCCCATGTATGTCTTCTTTTGTAAAGTGTCTGTTCATATCCTTTGCCCACTTTTGAATGGGCTTGTTTCTTTTTTTCTTGTAGATCTGTTTTAGTTCTTTGTAAATTCTGGATATCAGCCCTTTGTCAGATGGGTAGACTGCAAAAATTTTTTCCCATTCTATTGGTTGTTGATTCACTCTAATGACTGTTTCTTTTGCCGTGCAAAAGCTGTGGTGTTTGATTAGGTCCCATTTGTCTATTTTGGCTTTTGTTGCCAATGCTTTTGGCGTTTTGGTCATGAAGTCCTTGCCTACGCCTATGTCCTGAATGGTTTTGCCTAGATTTTCTTCTAGGGTTTTTATGGTGTTAGGTCTTATGTTTAAGTCTTTAATCCATCTGGAGTTAATTTTAGTGTAAGGTGTCAGGTAGGGGTCCAGTT
>PVKP010017805.1:0-45369 GCA_004027715.1 Plecturocebus donacophilus | reverse complement strand
TTTTAAAATGAATTTTAAATGAAAAGATAAAGTCAACTTCTGGTTCAGGACGGAATAATGGCAATATTTGAAAATTCACTCTAGAACATTTCTAGTATCCACTTAGCTGATCTCTGAAGTTATCTGGAGAAAATGAAAACTAGGGCAGATTTGAGGGCCCAGACCCCCACCCTGTGGACCCAGTAAGTCAGCAACCCCGCAGGAATCAGAAGGAAGAGTGAGAATAACCTTTCTGCTTTTGACCCACATATGGCAATATCGCTTGCAATTTTTTAAGCAAACACACATTAATTTGTTAACTCAGAAAGCACAAGGAGGAAAAAATAAACCATTATGAAAATTGTTCCAACAGATGTGACTTTTTAAGTTGGAAATTTAAAGAGCAACCTCATACTCTGAGACTCATCTGGTCGGTTCAAACTTAGTGGTTGCATTTAAAAGGCAATGAGCAAGGAAAGGCCAATCATTCCTGATCATAATATTAAAAACAACCTTCTTCCCATCAGGTGGCACTTTACAGTTTGCAAAGCCCCAGAATGTATTTTGACTTAAATAGTAATTCTCAAACAGTAATAGAGAAATCACTAACAGGAGAATCCTCTATGGTGCTGGAAAAAATGCAGATTTCCTGGGATCCACAATAGGCTTACAGAATCAGAAATTCTGAGGATAGGAAAAGACATTAATAACATCTTTAAGGAGCATTCCAGGTGGTTCTTACGCACAGTGAAGTTTAAAAACAATTGAAGAACTTTTTTTAAAAATTTTTTTGCAGAGATGGGGAACTCACTATGTTGCCCAGGCTGTTCTCAAACTCCTGGCCTCAAACAATCCTCCTTCCTTTGCCTTCCAAAGTACTGAGATTACAGGCTTGAGCCACCACAGTGGCCTAAAGAGCATTCTAACCATGTTAGATAGACAGGGCGGATACCACAATCCAACAGTTTACTTGCTGAGGTGGCTTAGGCGTGAACTGGAGGAGCCTTCACTCTTCCCCACTTTCCAAGAACATGCAAAGCCACTACAGCAGTATGATTCCTTGTGAACATCCTAGAAGTAAGTCCTAGAAAATCCGCCTCTCCCTCCCTGCAGCTTCATTCAAGTGATCAAAGATCAGCATGAGTCCAATTCTTCCAGAAGCTGTGCCCTTCCTTGGGATTAGAAGGGAAGTCCTTTCAGTTGCACTGGGCACTGTTTTCTGAGATGAGGGCTCTGCAAGGTGACTTAACCCCTCATCACCTCACTGCAGTGAGCCCAGATGCTAGCAGTAAAAAGAGATGGATGTGCAGGAAGCATAACAGCGAGTCCCAAGGCTTGAAAATGGGCTGGGAAGTTGGAAAATGGGTGCACAGACGTGTGGCATATGGCCAGGACTTTCCGCACCCACCACAAAACCCCAGTGGGCTGGCAACAAGCTGGTGTGATGAGAGAATACTATAATATGATTAAGTAATATAATAATATAATATGATAAACTCACTTCTTCTCCCCTTTTCCTTTCTAGTCTTTCAAGCAGGTAGCTAATTTTGTCCTCAGCTCCTCAAGAGAAATTTGTGGCAAAAAGAAAATAGACTTCCAGCCACCTCACCCCATAATCTACTGAAACCCATAAGCAAGTAAGTATGCCTCTCCCCGACTCACAATCCCTGCAGTCCCAGAACTGTCATCCAAATCCGTAGGGGAACGGACTGGAAGCAAGAATAACTGAGGAGAAATTTTCTATCAGCCAGTCTAAATTTCAGTGTGGGGTTTGGGGCTTAGAGGCAGAAATAAAATTGAGTTATACACGATTTTTTAAACTTTATTTTTCTTGCAAACCTAAATTTATGACTTCATACTTAATCTGCTAAACGTTTAAGGAAGCTGTGTTTCTTGGCTCACAAGGAGTGGGTTGATTCACAAGGAGAAATATTTAATAGTTCTCTTCAATCTGCAGCTCCTGGTATCAAGGTAGGGCAGGGGGACTTTCTGTGGATTGTATTGGATTAGAGACCTGAGACCCAAACTGGCTTAGGTGAGCTTTGATGGGTACAAAATTACCTAAGACAAGCCCAGTGGTCTACAGGTCTGATGCCCCAACTTCCCATAAATAAGGGCATTATTTTGAAATCAGATACAACGGACAGGACTAGCAAAGCAGAACTCGACCATCACGCCACACTACCACTAATTCTTGAGGCACGTGTGCAAATTAGGAAAAGGAGCTTCTTACTAAAGATGATTTCGTCTGTCAGAAGATGGTCAAAATATGCTTATTTTATTAGAATATAATATTATTGAATGCAAATATGCAAAGCCTCTGGTATCTATGACAGAAATGACATATCCCTGGAATAATGCAGTGTACAACACCCACAGCTGTACATGGCAGCCCTGTATCACTCTTCATTGTTTTAACAAAGCTTGACACTAAAAGAACACTGTGGTGAAAGCAGTGAAGAGGTCACCTACAGCAGGTTGTCGTTTCAAAACACTGAGCTCACTGGGCTCAGTAAACACTAATACCATGCTCTGTTTTCTAGATTTTTCAGAACTTCCACCCACAAAGTGAAGTGGCACTTGTAAAGAGGTTGGAAATGATGAAAAAGTAGACTCAAACTTGCCAGATGATGGGGCATGTAGTAGGTGCACAGTAAGTAATTGTTTCTTCAGAAAAAAAAATGCCCCCAAATGCCAGGAAAAGTTTCTTGACTTATTTCATTCCTAAGAGTCTTGGCCTCTAACTCTTAGAAAATCACTGATGACATCGTAATTCTTGTTCAACTTTAATTCATGGCCTTGTGCCAAGTTCTAGTAATAAAGAATTTTTTCCTTTATACTTTTAACAACCAATTCAAACAAAAGGGTATCTTGCAAAACAGGACTTTTTAATGGCTCTAATGGTCTCCATATTTCTTTTAATGGATACTTAAAAAAATTGTCTGATCTTCTAATTAGAAGGAAAAAATGGCAAATGAAATCTTGGCTCCTCTGAGACCAGCCCCAGGTGCTTCTGATGTTGCTCCTAAATCTTGAAGCATCTAGAGGCTTCCATTCTGAGGATCTCTCCTCAGGCAAAGAGAGCTAGATGTAGCCTCTTTCCAAGCTCAGGAAACAGCTTCCTTGAATTACAGAAATGTGGGGCGTTCCTCTCCCTGGAGAGAAGTTACCAGACTATTTCAGAAGCATTTTTCCTTCCAATCAGGCTAGCCACAAAATGGAAAGGCAGAATCTAATACACTTTCTGATGCCACCTGCGGTTCATAAAGTCACCCTAATGAAGAAGAGCTGCAATCTTTGCTTGTGAAACAGCATCCTTTTACCTGCAGAGAACTGACCTTAACACTCAGAGAGAATGAGAAAAAAAAACCACACAGAACCAGAATCAATTTCACTTCTTTCCATTGAATTTTCATGTCAGATATCAGTGAAGTTGTATCATTACTATTTTTCTATTTTTGTGGAATTTCTTTTGTATCTTTGTACATGACTTTCCTGATTGAATGCTTCTTTAGTATTTGCTCCATTTTATTTTTACATGGAAGGAAAAAACTCATGACAGTTTTTCACTGTGGTGTTAAAAATGCTAACACTCAAAGTAAAAGCTGTTTTAAAAGAATCACTTGTGACTGTTTATGTAATTTTGAATAGTGAAGTTAAAGAAACAGAAGAAAACAGCCTCACATGACACACAAAAAAGGAAGGTGGATCCATTTGTGGAAATACAGAAAATAACAAAAGTCCCCTGACTCCATCCTGAGAGCTGAATGATTCAGATTGGCCATCATTATTGATCAAACAGGGTAATTATCTAGTAAAAACTGCTGACTACAGAGTATAAGAGGATTTTTGTATGACTAAGGGCCTAACGATATTTTCTGACCTGAAGATGCATTTCTTAGATTGCCTGGCCAATGGCAAGCAATACTCTTTCCTAAGCGGTGACCCTGTGAGCAGGACAATACAGCCTTGTTATTGGATGACTGTCTTTACACACATCACAATCTGTTTTCAAGTTGACCATTTTTAACCCTATTGGGTGTACAGACCTCACCATATTTCCACCCCAAAGTGGGCTATCTGCTTCTTGCTTTTTCATTTCCCCTCTCTCTGAATGCTATGGAAGAAAACCATAAAATGATTCCACTGGGTGGACAGATCATTTTAAGCCAGTTTTTCCATTTGTCATAATGATTTTTTTAAAAAGGATTGTGAAATAGTCACCCAACCTGCATTAATTTTCCCACATTTTCCTCTATTTATTGATTACACATTGACATCAAAGTTGAAATATGGCAAAAATAGAAAAACAACAGAAAGAGAAAAGAGGGAGAGACACGAAACTTGCTTCCCTTACTCCAAACTATGAGCATAAAAGCATTTATTGGCAGGAGTCCCTCAACTTCCCTGGAAATGACCAGACTTGTGTCCTCTACGATTTCCTCAAAACCCCCAGTTCTTGGAAAGTCAGAAGGTCAGAACTAATGTTCTAAAGGTAAACTCATGGGATATAAAAACCACCTTATGACAATGTACCTATGACAATGTATTTTCTCATTGTAAGTATCACCCACTGTCCTAAAAAATATTAAGAAAGGCTTCTGCCCTCGGATGAATTTTAAACATACAGACTGGCCGCCTAGCAATTGCTGGTGTCATCCATCCTCTCTCTCACACACACACACAACACACACGCACACACCCTTTTGTCAACTGAGCAATGTCTTCTGAAGCCAAATGCCAAGTGTACTAAGATAAAGGTATTGCAATCCCTGGAGGAGGAGCACTTCAATTACAAAGAAAAGCAAAATATACCTGAATCTTTATTTCAGAGCAAAGGCTGACAAAATGAGGAATGTCACTAAGGATTTTCTTTCTTCACAAGACAGCCACTTTCTGTGAGTGACTTACCTGTGTTTCCATGCAAGGGTTTCCCACATCTTTCCTGTAGGTAGTCTTCCTGCAGTCTGTCCTCTGCACACACTAGCAAGCTTCCCTAGATCCTTTTCTCACCAGAGAACAACAACAAAAATGTCGTACTTACCTGCATTAAAGCCTCCAGCTAATTGCCTTTGGCTGGGTGAGTTTAAAATAGGATAGAAAATAGAAGCACTTGTATTCCTGGGTCACTGCAAAGAAAACACCGTGCATCTGCCTAGATTTAGGTTATAACAATCACCTGGAGATTTTGTTAAACTTTAGCTGGCTGCCCGAAGCCCAGCACAGGTGATTCTGATGCAGGTGGTACTTAAAGACAAAGCTGACTGAGCACGGTGGCTCATGCCTGTAATCCCAGCACTTTAGGAGGCCGAGGCAGGTGGATCACAAGGTCAGGCGTTCAAGACCAGCCTGGCCAACATGGTGAAACCCCACCTCTACTAAAAATACAAAAATTAGCTGGGCATGGTGGCGTGTGTGCCTATAATTCCAGCTACTCAGGAGGCTGAGGCAGGAGAATTGCTTGAACCAAACCTGGGAGATGGAGGTTGCAGTGAGCCAAGATCTGCATTCCAGCCTAAGCTACAGAGGGAGACTCCATCTCAAAAAAATAAAAAAGAGCTTTCTGAACTTCACAATGCCTAAGAATCATAAGGAGAGCAGAATATCTTGTTAAATGCAGATTCCATTTCAGTAGGTCTCAGTGAGTCTACACTCTACCTGGGGTTTCTCGCAAGTCCCCAGGTAATGTGGACGCTACCTGCCACAGATCACACTTTAAGTAACAAGGTTTAAGGAACAGGGATGGAAGTCCTTCCTATTGAACATGTGGGACCCAGGTCAGTAGTACAATGGCACCTGAGATCTCATTAGAAATGCAGACTCTCAGGTTCCTCCCCACACCTACCGCACTGGTGTGTGCATTTTATCAAGATTCCCAGATGATTCTTAGGCATATTCACTTAAAAAGCTGACATAGCAGAACTTCAGGGTAAAATTCACAAAGAAAATGTTTTCTATCAGAAAGATTGAAAGTGGCAAAAAAAATAAGGCACCATTTCGATTCTCAAATATTTGAAACCTGTGTTAAAGGCAGGCCTGTATTAGAAGAGAGAGAGTAACCTACCGAGAAGCCAACTTCTTAAATCTCAACCTCCTCTCTATCAAAGGAAACCATTTAGGACAAGAGTTCGATATTGTTAGCTCCACAGCTCTGAACATGAACAGCTATTATATGCTTTTACCCTTGTTTTCATTACTTCTCACATCATTAGATCAACCAATTTGGTGACCTTGCTATACCCAACGGACAGGTGGCTTAAACAGTACAGATGAGTTGATAAAGCCTAGTGCCTTCCTTCAGAAGGGGAAGTGAAACCATACATTTGAACCTCTATTGCTCCTTGTGAAGATTCAAGCTTTGCTTTGATATTTAGGGAGATCCAGAAAAGAGAGATGTCACCACTTTGGTGAACTCCATACCTTGCAAGGTGCATGACATATAAGGATAATTTAATTGATGTTAGTTGAAGATATTTATATCAAGAGTTAAAATAGTAACTTGCTCAAAAGTAGAGACTAAAAGAAAATATGCTTATAATCCCAGCATTTTGGGAGGCCAACACAGGAGGATTGCTTGAGCCCAGGACTTCAAGGCCAGCCTGGACAACATCCCAAAACCCTGATCTTAAAAAAAAAAAAAAACTAATTGGGTGTAGTAATCTGCCCCTGTGGTCCCAGCTACTCGGAAGGCTGAGGCAGGATGATCTCTTGAGCTCAGGAGGTCAAGGCTGCAATGAGCCATGTTCACTCCAGCGTGGGCAACACGGCAAGAACCTACCTAAAAAAAAAAAAAAGAAGAAGTAAAATGAAAACATGCAGCTATCCAACTATCCAGAAAGGAAGGGGAAAACAACCTTAAGTCAAAAAAAGAAAGAGAGAAAAATTAGAACACAGATTTAATTAGATAATCAGGGTCTAATAGAATCTGGGATCACAGAAAGCCTCAGGAAAGCTATTAGAATCAGTGATATCCTATGTACAAGCTCTTTATTTCCTTCAGTTTTGTTTTCATGCACTTCTGTCAGGAAGAAACTGCTTGCGATAGACAATTGCTTGCATTTGTTGATCAATAGATCAAGGAACAGTCAAAGAAGGTAGGGACCATCTAGGAAGGGATGCTGCTGGCATTGATGAATGCAGACAGAGCCAATGTAAATACTGTGTTCAATTAGCATTTTTGTGGACCTAGCGATTTCTGAAAACTATTTTCAAGTCATGGAATACACAGGGAGCATCTGGCTCCATTTCTAGAAATACTTCTGACACCACTGCCTCCTTCTCTTCAATGTATCCTACTCAAACTTAATTTTCTTCCCTTCCTCATGCCAATCTGAATGCCTTCCTGTAGGTCTATTTCCTGCTTGGCCTGTATTCGACTAAATTTTAGTAATCACAGTAGGCCCTTAGTTGAGCTCCTACTGTGTGCCCTTCACATGTCTTACTTCATGGTAAAAACCAACTACCTAGTGTTTACAAATGAAGTAACTAAAGCTCAGAGAGATGAAGAAACCTGCCCAAGGTCACAGAGCTGGCAAATAAATATTGTAGGTTTCCATCCTATGTCTGTGCAAAATCCATGCTTCCTGGACAAACCATTCTGTGCCCTGTAGCTTTTGTTCTCTCCCACAATCTTTTCTAGCCACTGTGTTCAGTGGGGGCTCCCACTTTCTAGAACCAGCATAGGTGTGTATCTCAGGCTCTCATTCTGACTTCATCTCTCCACCTGGGATACACTAAGGCAGGCTTCCCTCCACATTTTATAGCCACAGCCCCAGTGCCTTTTCAAATGGAGTTCTCTTCAAAGTTTCAAATGGATTTTGTGCTTAAAAATATGTGACTAGAGCTTAGGAATTAGAGTCAAGCCCTTTGCCAATTTTCTTTCATGTTCAGAAAAGATCAGTTTAAAAAGAGCAAGCCCCAAAGGATGGCCACAATCATGTTTATAAAAAACATTTCTATATTGATCTATTTTGATAATCACTTAACTTTCTCTGTCTCATCATAGGGGTCTATTGGTAATTCCAATACTTTTCGGCCATTTTTCCAAAACAATGACTGACAGTCTACAGTCATCCCTTAGTACTTGTGGGGAATTATTTCCAGAACCCCGTGAGATCACCAAAATCTGCAGATGTTCAAGTCCCTTATATAAAATGGCATAGTATTATGTGCATATAATCTATACAAATTATACTTTAAATCATCTGTAGATTACTTATAATGCCTAATACAATGTACTGCTTTGTAAACAGTTGTTCTACTATGTTGGTTCTTATTTGTGCTATTTTTACTGTTATACTGTTGTTATTTATTTTTTCCAAATTTTTTTATATTCAGTTGGTTGAATCTCAGATACAGAACCTGCGGACATGGAGGGCCAATTGTATTTATTCAAGTAGGATTCACCTGTTGCAATGCATACATACAAATTCTGCACACAAAGAACCAGGTGGAAGTCTATGTTAGAGCGGGTACATTTAAAGAGAATTCCACTCATATTTAGAAAATGCCCCCTTTATTTGTTCTCTCTTCACAATACTTTTTTTTCACATTATAAAATCACAAAGGAGGAAAGGTTTTTGACACGAAGCCAGCAGAAGACAACTTGCCAAGCAAAACATTGAGCATCCATTGCCAGCATCTCCAGATAATTCTTTTCAGGGAAAGAGGAGAGTCTTCCTGGTGATGAATAAATAGTTTGACTTGGCAATTAACACACTTCTACTGGAAGACACACCTGTATGTGTCTCCCTGTAACACCTTGCTTGTTGCCACTAGGTACAAAAGCCCCCTGCGCCGTCTCCTCCAAAATTGTTTTTATGGACCAAAGACCGGGAAATTGAGCCGAATCTCCAAACAAGGCAAGTGTAATAATAATTCCTCCTAAGAAGAGGCCTGTGGCCTTCTGTTTGTCTTTTAGTGTTGAAAAAAGGGCAGAACTTTTGCTCAACGTCTTCAGTATGAAAATATTGGTCGTTAAACTCACGACCACTTATTCATACATTGAGCAGATGTATGAATATTTTAGGGGATCTTTTAAACTTAACTTTTAAACAATCAGCCCTTCTGAAAGAAGAGTTTACTAAGTTCATTGATTCTCTTTTGGCAAGCTATTCCTACATTTGGACAAATTAAACACAGTAAAGATTTCCTATATCAGCTCAGAGGACATTACCTGAAAATTCAGAAAGCTTTTCTTAAACTTCAGGAGAAAAGAAATGAGAGGATGAAAGGATGATGGAAGGGAAGAAGGAAGAAAGAAAGAAAACAGGAGTGAAGAAGGAAGAAAGAGTTAGGCAGAGACAAAGTCAGAGGAAATAAATAATGTAGAATACATATTTCCAAAACAGAAAGAAAAAAACAATTCAACTAACATATATTAATCTTTATTCTATAACAGACATAAATAATTTTATGAATTCATATGACCTATACAAAAGACAAAATAAGATATTGCACTAAGTTTAGATATGGAATATTTGAATTTCCTATTAGCTAAACAGATAAATATATACAATTTAAAGAGTTAAGGCAAAACCAGATGATACTTCAAATACAACGGAAGGCTTGAAAAATAGTTATAATCAGAAACAACAGCATCCCACCACCAGTTAATAAAGTGGTCATGTCTAAAGAAAAAAAAACCTTAGGTTTTCAATAAAATGGTTATTATTAATCATGTTAATTACAGTTGAGCAATAAAGTATAAGATTCCCCTCGAGAGGAGCTGTTTTGCCGAGGCTTGGGGATTGAACACTTAGATTTCGGGTAAGCAACTTTTCCCTTGTCATATTTATGATCTATTCTTCCTATTAGAAAATATAATTTGGAAAATATGACTCTTTCACATATATAATTAAAATACAACTATGAAGCATTCTTTTTTTGAGAGAAGTCATGTTGATGATATCATAGTCAAGGTAAATTTGTGGGCAAGCCATTCATTACCTTATTTTTAGAGAAAACACAATGCTAGTTACCGAAAAAAAAAATCCCAGTTTTTTGTGAGAACCAAACAAACTAATTGCAAAGGAATAAAAACAAACATAATCAATATATTACCACAGTATACAGTTCTTTGGCAGTATCACACTAACCGTTGATCGAAGTCAGAACTTTAGAGTTTTCTAATGCTTAGAACCAGTTGCCAGTCCTTCGAAACTAAACAAATGAAATTCCACATCTGTAAGGAATTCAGTAATCCCAGGAAATTAAATTCAGAATAAATCTTGCAGACAGCTTCTGACTGTTACATTTAAGCATAGGTATTATCTGCTTAGAGTCCCAATCCAAATATACTGAAACACACACACACAAATAATCTGTGAAACTTTGTATTGGTTCAGACAGGCCTAGGATCCTTAGAATCCATATCCACCCATGAGAAACCAATAAAACCCATCAATCCAATGATGAAAAAATGATCTTCCAATAACTCAGGAGTGGATCATCCCTCACCTGGATAGACATCATGGAGAAATTGAATCCTATAGGGGGAACACCAGAAAGCCAGAAAACGTGGAATACTGCCAGCCTCCAACCAAATTACCTTTCTCCAGTTTTAGGTAAACCTTATCCTCTTTATCTAGGTAGAGTAGGACTCCATTAGTGGCAGCTTCACGAGTAACATCTTTGTCCCCCGCAAAGGCAGATATTACTGGTTTTCCATTTAACATCAGGTTAACCTAGAAGAAGATAAACAATAATAATTGAAAAGTTCTCTTTAAAAACCAAAACATCTACTGGGGAGATTAAATAATGTCTTAGATGACAGACCCAGTAAAATACCTGATGTTCAGGAAATATAATCCCTTCCTTTCAAATTAGCCAATTGTTGGGGCCATACTTCTTATGTCTGCTGAACTGATTTTTTAATTTTTTTTTTCCTCATTGGAATATCCTTAAATTCCTACAAAAGAATAACATCTATGGGGAGCAACCTAGCCATGTGAAAACTAACTTCCCTTCAGCACATAAATTAAGCTTACTGCTTTACTTACCTCTTCTACCCAACAATAATCTTTTGGAAATAAAGCAGGCTGGAGGCTTCCCAGGGCATTCATAAAAGAGACCCTGTGCCCACTGACCTGAGAAACCCAGGTGCAACCCAACCCCACCAACATCATTGCGGGTTTTTGTGCAGCTGCAACATGCATACTACTGAAAATCATTTGAAATAATGAAGTGTGTGTATATGTGTGTCGGTGTGTGTTTATTTCTTTTTCTGTTTTCCCTGATAGGAAACAAGTATTAAAAACAATCATCAAGCCAGGCATCGTGGCCCACGCCTGTAATTACAACACTTTGGGAGACCGAGGCAGGAGGATCACTTGAAGCCAGGAGTTCAAGACCAGCCTGGGCAACACAGCAGGACCCCATCTCTAAAACAAACAAAACAACAAATTTAAAAATTATCCCAGTTGGTCACATGCACCTGTAGTCCTAGCTTCTCAAAAGGCTGAAGCAAGAGGATTGCTTGAACCCAGGGGTTTGAGGTTGCATTAAGCCGTGGTTGTGCCACTGCATTCTAGCGTGGGTAAAAGAGCAAGACCTTATCTCAGAGAAAAACCAAAAAATAAAAAATAATAATCAGCACTACTACTGGAGATTTCAGTGATAGATAATTAGAACCAACTCAAAATTGTATTAACTATTTTCTATACTACAATTTTGATTATACTATTTTAAGCATTGTATACATTTCTAAATACTGTAGGTTGGCAAAAGCTTTCCCATGGAAGTAAGTTTGTTTTATAGATTTTTTTAGGTTAAAAGTTATATGGAATAAATTAGTTCTGAGGCTGCTCCATTAGCTATTCACTAGGACATGTGAAAATATTAATAGATAAATGTGTAATCTATCATTCACATTGACATAATGTATAATATAAATACTGAGCAATAGATAAAAGGTTATCCTAGAATTCCACATGCATGTATTTGTGTCATTTGGTATTAGCATACTGGAATATTGTAGGAACTACTCCACTGTTGCCTTTGAGTGTAAGGTCAAGCCCACTGTCTTAGAAAGCAGAACACAAAATATATTATTAACTCTGGAATTGCAGTTGGTAAGAATTCACTAGCATCAGAGTAACTGAGGATAAACTCAAGCATACACATAGAACAACCTTTTTAAAAAAGTATTTTAAATAGTTGTTCCTTCATAGACTTATTCTTACTGGTTAGCTGTATCTCATCATTTAAAAAAAATAGCAAGATTGTTTTATTTAGTATGCACTTGTAAAGCTCTACTAGTCTTACAAGTTTTTTTCTATGAGTTCAAATAATTTTTGTACATGCAACAAATGAAAGCATGATCTTACAAAGAGATTTGTGTCATTGAATTTTTATTAAACCATAGATTTTTAAAATATTTTATTGTTATTAAGGTAATAACTTCAATTGTTTATTTTTCTATATGCTTTTTGTCACATGTCTTAATGGGTGTTAAAAAGAAGAAAATTAGAAATTAAGTGTTCTAAAATAAATGACAAAGATAGTTGTTTATTTCTCTTGTGGAAACACCACTTTGGATAAATAATTAAACACATAACCCACTACAGATGAGCACAGTTGGTTGAGAGTATGGATGGAAGGGGTTACACACACCTGGATAGTTTGGCTCTGGTAGACTTTAATCACGTGAAAACTGAAACTGTAAATTCCTTTTCTTGGTGCTACAAAGACAGACTCCAATGTGAAAAAATTACCCACATTCACCAGGATCTACAAATAAAAATAATAAGTAACAATAAGTTATTATAATATTTTCTTCTGCAACTAACATAAATTTTCTTCCTCTCTCTCTCTCTTCCTCTCCTCTTACTTCTTTCCCTCCTCCCTTCATTCCTTCCTTCCTCTTTCTTTTTTCCTTTCTTTTGTTCGTTCGTTTGTTCTTGGCAACTAGCTTAACAAATCATAGAAAATAAAACACCTAGTTCTATTTCTTTCCTCTTAACTGATTTGGAAAATTGACTTGTATATTGAAAGGTTCTTCTGTCTTTTAAATGATGTAAGAATAAAGTAACTACTTTATATTCATGTCTCAATTTCCAGCAAGGGCCAATGGCTCTGGAAACATCCAGCTAACATTTGAGGGCTTATAAATATTAGCTTTACCTTGAGAGTCAGATAAAAGGCATCTGCCATGTGTTTACATTCCTACCTTCTACAAGCCTTTGCAATGTCCAGAGATGACGTTTCTAAGCCAGCCAATCAGCATTTGTGAGTTGTCTGCAGCATCCCTGGACACACCACAGAGGCATGGGTACCCCCTCCACTGCGTGACATAATCCTTGATACTGAACAGTTGGTGCACAAAGTGATCTGAATGCCTGGCCCTTCTCTGAGCCACTACCAGCCCTCTCCTAAGATCTGTGGCCATTTTTTTTTCATTCCTGTGCCAGCTAGGCTTTAATTATAATAATGTGGCAGTGAGTCAGCCCTTGGGTGCTGCCAAAGAGGAGAGCATAAAGAAGGATAAACTAAGAAATAGGTGGCTTTTCCTGTTCCTCCCGGGGCTGCCCATTAACCTCCTATCAATCACTTGCTCTTTATTTAAAGTTCAAGGTTCAAAAGTGAAATTAGAAACTGTTTCCCAAGAAAGCAACAATGCATTTTGTATTCCAAACTATTCAGCCTGGTTCTATTTGTTATAAAATTAACTCTAAATTTTAATAAGTGACCTCTTAAGCTAAATTTGCAATGTCACATGGGTAAGTCTCTTTCTATGAAAAAGAGGGATTGGGATGGGGGATGGATGTTAAAATAACTAGAGTTTCTTCCGTTTCTTTCCGAGAAATATGCCTATAAGTGGCATTCAAAAATAATAAGCTGTCCCTAAAAAGATATACTTCTCAAAATTCAATGACAGTCTGCTACTATCTCTTTCAAACACTGCATTCTTGCCAATATTAACACACTTGCAAGCCTCTTGCATAATTCCTTTAAAATGTACTGTTACCTCTGGGCAACATACCAGAATGTAGTGGCAGTCAAGCAGACGTATCAGGCTTAACATCTACCTTAAAACACATGTATGTGTATAATTTCATTCTGAGATTTCACCTTCCTCCAAGTAAGCATCAGATTTTTTTTGTAACCTGATGATAGATGATCTTTCAACAAGTCACCAGCTGTGCAATAATCCCCAACAGGGGCTTCGCGAAGACATTTTTTCAAGCACAATTAAAATAATTTGAGATGCTTAGTGGTGACTTCCTGATTCAGAAACAAGTAGCGTAATTCATTAGCAATAATGAAAATGGCTGATTAGTGTTGGCTACACATAAAACTGGATGTTGACTCTACATTGTAATTGGAGCATCCAGGTACATGACGATTTACAACTAAATGTGTCTTCTGGTCTCTAAGATGCAGGGCTCAGTGAATAGAACAAACGCTTTTCCTCTTTTAATTGATGGAAAGGTCATTGAAAAGAGCACCCTGTATAGAGGATAGTGCAATGCCCACAGTATTCCAACATTTAATTAATATGTTGAAATACAAAGTAGGGGTGGTGCTAGACTTTATTTCCATCGAGATGGAAAATACTGCACCAAAACCCCAAATGGGGCTACTTAATTCTTTAAAAATTATGGCTATCAAATACTAAGCCCTAGAGAGGCATTCTCTGCCTTTGGCCAGCTGGAGAGTGTATTGCTTTGGAAAAATTAAGCAAGGAATACAGATGTCACCTCGTGCTTTCCCTGGCACATGCTGCAACACCACTTAACCTGTGTCCCCTGCACATTGTAGCTTTGCATACAACTGTGAACTTGGAATTTAAAAAGACTCTGGATCCTGTTGGGGATGAAATTAAAACTCCCAAGACAGTTTTCTTCCTTAAGACCTCTTGCTAAAGGTAAGCTGGTATCCTGGGGTTTCTCCTTATGCCAAACACAGAGCACCAGGTCGCTACACAGGAGCTACAGTTTCTGTCAGTTCTTCCCCTGCCCTCAACCTCAAAGTCTGTCCTTCCCCAGCAATTTGCAATTCTCTGAAAGGACAGGAGCCCGGAAAGGGAGAACCAGCTCCCAAACGCTTCCCTACGGGAGCTCGGCGCAGTTGCCAAATTCCTTTTCCTCCCCTCCTCCGCAACTTTTCTCTAAGTCCCAGAGAAGGGCTTGCTGCCTACTCCGAGGCAGTGGCAGCGGCGCCTGGCAGGTGCATAGAGACGCTGGCAGCGGACCCTGCGGGCGAGATCTGACCCCCGGCCCCGCCCTCGCCCTCCTCGGCCAGCTGCCGGATCTCCGCAGAGTGTGGAGGCCCGGGGCTCTCTTTGGAGACAAACTTCTCTACCTGGGAGAAACAAATCAAACATTTATCCTGTTCCGCAAAGGTACCCCAGGAGTAGCCTCAGCTGCACCTGCAGAAGGGTCTGAGCCAGGGGACCGAGATCCGGCCAAGAGGTCTCAATGTCCAGGGACCAGCTTCCCTTCGGCTCCCGCCGACCTGTTGCTCAAAACTTGCCCTGAGCCCTCGCTGCCCGCCTCTGGGCTCCCAACCTCTCCCCCGTCTGCGCCGAAGCCTCTTTTAGGGGCCCGGAAGGAATGGGAGCCAGGGCTGGTGAGAGGGGCAGGAGGAGAGGCGTTAGAAGTTTCAGACCCAGGCATATCTGGGAAGGCGAGTGCTTGCAGGATCCCCATTTCCCAATCGGACCAGCTTAGCCTGGGGAGGCAGCCTCGGGCTGAGGTGCCTGGAGACCGCCCGCCCCCTCGGTGCCCGTGACCCCCCGGGTCTGACCTGATCGAAGTAAATGATGCGCGTCTTGTTGCTCATCTCGGATGGCTCGTGGTTGGTGCTCCGCACCGCCGAGAAGGCGACCTTGGAGTTGGCCGCCCGGACCGATATCCCCAGCGGGGAGGAAGAGGAGCCCTTGGAGTCTGTGGCCGGGTTCGAGTCGCACACCACCAGACACTTGCCCTCCAGCACGATGGGCTCCGTGTCGTTCTGCGCCCAGACGGGCAACCCCGGCAGCGTGAGGACCAGCAGCACGGCGGGCACCGCGGACAGCGCCCGGCGCCCGGAGCCCATGGTGAGCCGCGTGGGCAGCCGCAGCCGGCTGGCGCTGGTGCTCGCCCGCGTCGCCTCCTACCCCGGGATCCCGGTGCTCGGGGAGATGCCGGCGGCTAGGTCGACAGCGCTGCAGGAACGACCGCGGCGGCGGCGCGCACACTTCCACCAGCTCTGTGGCTTGAAGTCAGAGTCTCCCCTCGAGCTCTCTCGCTGGCTCTGTTACCTTTGTCCTTTAAGGAGCTCATGCAGAACCCCTGACCCTACCCTCCTCCGCCCAAGAATCAGCCCTGCCTGGGGCCCTTGCGCCCACCCTTGTTCCTAGACATCCAAAAGTCACCAAACCCTCACATTCACACTTCAAAGCAAATAATAATAATAACAATAATAATAATAAATTCTCACCCCAAACTCAAGCACCACCAGGTAAACCACGGAGCTGGAACAGAAAGAGGGGACTCAAAGGAAAGCCACAAGCGTGGCAGGTGCCCAGCGGAGCGTGTGCCAGTCCTGTCTGGCTTGCGGCAGGGACGAGTTACGGAGACAGAAGGTGTTTCCCAGGCTGAGAAGAACGCGAGGCTGTGTTCATGGCCAGGATGCCAGCGACTCCCCTTTTGCTTGGTCCAAAATTCCCTCAAACCTGGTGTCACTCAGAGGTAGGGAGGTACGCAGCGCCTAGCCAGGTCCCTCGCACCGAAAGCGCAGGTTTGCGGGATCAGATCCAGGACGCAGGGCGCACCGTGCAGAGCGGCTGGTCCGGCGGGGTTCTCTCCTGCCCAGCCTCCCTCCCCAGGTCCCTGCGCACAACTTTCTCGTTCCTCGCGCAGCCCGAAGAGCGCGAAGCAGGCACACGCGCTCTATTTATAGGAGCGCAGCGTCCGGCTGGGGCTGGCTTATCGCGCAACCCGCGGGCTCCGGGAAAAGGGGGAGAAGGCGTCTGGTGACCCCATCTGAGCAGCTCTCTCCTGACATTTAACGCACCCCAGAGCAAGCGGGGTGCACGGCACTGCTGATTGGCAAGGCTCGAGGCCACTCAGCCCCTGAGAGCGCGTGGCGTAAAGGGTGTGTACCCAGAGAGAAGCCCAGGGCCCTGCGCACCGGCCCCAGCTCGGCTCCTGCTCTCCCCTGCTCGATCTGGGTCCCCGGAAGGGGCTGCGGGTCCCCTCGCCCCTCCCCAGCGCGGAACTCTGCCGCCGAGTGGCCTCCGAGCGGAGCGCGGCGCTGCCAGGCCGGGCCGCGAAGATGGATGAGCCGCAGACCCGCGCTGCGCGCTGCCCCTAACCTGGGGACCGGCGGGCGTCCCGACCGCGCCTGACCGGGAGCCCGCCCCACAGAGCCCTCGGGCCTGGCGAGCTCCGGGAAGCCTCGGGGCGGACGGGAGCCCTTGGAGGCGGCTAGGAGGAGGCGCCTGATTCCTTCCTTCCGCTCCGGGAAGATGAGCCTCAGAAGCCGCAGGGGTGCGTCTTCCCCCACACCGCTAATCCCCCCCAGGCATGGCCTATAAAAGAGTGAGAGAGGGAGTTAACTCAGCAAGAAAAAGTCCTCCGAACCCGTGCCAACAAAAATAATAATAATAACAAAGACAACCTCGCTCCTGGGCTTACAACATTTTTCTCCCCTTCGGATGCGTCTCTCACCCCCTGTACCACTCCATTGCCATCTTGGCCTCTGATTTGCAAGAGTTCTCTTCCTCTTCCACAGCCACCACGGGGAAGGGGGTTTTGTTTCTTTCTGGGCCCAGCCGCGTGAACTTGGCAGAGTCACTAACTCTCTATGGGAGGGTAGGGCGGCGTTAACTGAGGTCCTCCCCACCCCCACCCCGCCAGCTTTCCAGTCCTGTGATGCTTTGGGGTCACAGTGCGCCTTCCCCAATTCCTTCTAGACTTCCAGCTGCCAGAGGCCAGACACCGTATGGTATATCGTTAATCAAAACAGTATCCCCTCTAGGCATTCGGAACTCCTAATATTGCATTGGCTAGTTATGAATGGAAGGGATGTTTGTTGAGAGAGGTCATTGGGATGGATGGCTCCCATTCCTTCCTGAGTGAAGGGCACCCCAATGAGCTCATGAGCATGGCATTCCAGCCCTCCACAACACAAGCTGGACCTTGTCTTCAACCTTTTTCCCTTCCTTCAGAAGGGCCAGACATTGAGCTATAAGCAGCAGCTCCAGCTGCTAAAATTGAAGACCCTACTAGGAATCCCCCGACCCCCACCTCCCTAGAATCTCTCGACTAAAGTGTTGATACTTGGTGCCATAGGGACTTTCAGATGCTGCTCCAGTGGGGACATTATCAGGTCTTTTGACTTTATTGTTTTATCTGTGGTAGGGGGTGGTCTCAGTATATTGACTAAGCTGAATTCAAACTACTGGGCTCAAGCAATTCTACTACCTCAGCCTTCCCAGTAGCTGGGACTATAGGCCAGTATCAGTTCTGACTGGCAGGTGCTAGTGCGATACTATTTGTTACAATGTGGGATGTCACCTATCTAAGCAACCAAACAAGGTAAACTGGTGCCTTCTAAAGATGGCCACCACTTACCCAGCTTTGGTGCCCCACCCTAAGCCCAGCACAATCTTCACCTGATCCATCTGTGCACTTTGTAACTCTCTTCTAGCTTTCAAGGATGTCTGCCTGGGTAACAGCAGCAATTTCTTCTCATTTGATGCTGTCTTTTGAGGGCAGGTGCTAAGTTGAATTTAGTTCCTTTTATTTCCTGTAGAAGTAAGCACCCTGCCTTCCTTGTCTGGGACAACTGTTCAATAACTAGGACTTTGGTTGTTTAATTTCAGGCTGGGAGAAGTTTGACAAAAAAAGAAAAAAAAAACCCTCTGTTGAATTGTTAAATAGGAAATAAGCTATCTTCCTCACCAATTCCAATATATTCTCTCTACATCCTTTTCTTCTCCCAGCATTTTCTTCCAGCAAGAAGTGAGATTTAAAGAAACTTGTTTCTTCTCTCTCCAAAAGTATTCATTTTTAGTCCCAAAATCTAGCATAGTGACCAAGTAAAAACTCAGTAATTGATTGAGAAATAACTGAATGCTTTCTGATAGAAGGTAATTATCATTCGTATTATGGTATAAACTGCTTTAAATGAGTCTCTGTCGGTAAAATTTAAATTCAAAGTCTCTTGAGTAATTGGGGATAAAAGTCCTGGTTCCTTACTAAAGGATGTTCTGCTATGCAAAGTGTTCTGAAGATGAGGAACACAGCATTTTCTGCGGACCCCTGCTAAGAGAAGTTATCTGATGTGAATCAGTGTCCTGACTCTTTTTCCCACAACAGTTGATTAAACATGGATAGCCCCTGGGTTCTAGGACAGTCAATGTATTTGATACCAGAAGTCCAAGATTTATAAGGCCCAATGTGGCCAGATGACTTGGGGCTGCCAGATTTTCTCTCTGCAATCTTAATGAGACATCGAGATAGTTTCCAGTAAGCACTAGATGTTGCAGAGACAAGGTTTGTAGCTTCCCAAACCGACATGGCCATGTAGGAGTCACCTGCAAGCCGAAGCAGAAGAGGTATTGGATTAAACCAGAGGACTGACCACACTTATAGAAAGAAGCCAATTCTGGGGCATGAGCACTTCTGAGAGAGGGAGTGAACAGTGAATCAATTGCCAGTTCTGAACTCTTACTCACAAGAGGTCCAGAAACATTTTCTCCTAACCTTGGGTTTCTTGGTGTCCTCCTATATCTTTGAAATAAAAACCCATCTCCCTTGAGCTAGTTTTAGTAACATAACTACTCCCTGTCATTCAGAATCCTCATTAGAACATTGTCCCAGAAACCATACCACAAAAGGCCACGGATCTCTTAGCAAAAGACTAACAAATCCAGTCTCCTGCCTGTAGGAAGTGCTTTTCCAACATTTTGGGAAAGGAGGCATCAGCTGCTCCTCTCCCCCTACTCCAGCCCCACCATCCCCAAGAGAAAAGAAACAAGATCAAGTTTAAGTTTCTCTCCAAGCACAGCACAGATCTGTTTCTTTTTTCTTTTTCTCGTATTTTTCCAGTTGAAAATATGCTATTAGAAGACCTAGCTGTGACCTAAATGCTTTCCTTTTCTGAGATTCCCATATTGTATTTGATGCCTAGAATTTTTTTTTCTGCTAGACCTTTAGAGATGAGGCAGAAATGCATTTCAGTTCTCTGCAGCCGGGCTTAACTTTAAAGTAAATTAGAATCTAAACTATCCTTGCATAGGAAAGCAATACTTCTCAGGTCAGTAAATTCAATGACTGCTTGTCCAACCATCCTTTAGAGAAACCAAGTTTCAAGCAAGCCCAAGACAGTAAAGATCTATGAACTATTTTCTGATTGTGAAGAAAAATGTTTCTGAGAAGGCAAAGACAGACACACACAAGGTATTCAGCTCCAAGGGCCTCACTGTGGTTGAATGAAAGCAGACTCCATGCATCATGTAGCAGAGACAGCCACAGGTCAGTCATGCAGAAGGTGGAAAATAGAGAGAGAGAGAGAGACAGAGAGAGAGAGAGAGAGAGAGAGAGAGAGAGAGAGAGCAGTAAGGCTTGCATCATGCCCAGATAAAGGTCCACTGAGTTGCTTAATTACCTTTTGCTGTGTATAACAATAGTTATCAGCCTAAGCAAATGATCTTTTTTGAGGGAGAGTAAGTAGCTTAAGAAGAAAAAGTCTCCGTGAACAACCAATATGTGAGAACTTATGTAGTCTGGAAAGTTCCAGAGCCATGTTGAGTAAATCTTCATAGCTCCTTCTGGAGACAGTCAAATGACAGACTTGTTTTGTATGAGAATGGTATTGCGGGGGAAAAAAAACAGATGAATACTGTAAAAAAAAATACTTTTCAATTGGTTTTAGATTTTGAAAGTTATTTGGGACGGTTTCTCTAGATAGTTTATTCCACTCACCACATTGGCAAATAAGGTATGTGTCTAAGACATCAGTGAACAGTGAGACGAAGTCTTGTGGCACAAAAATATGTCATGGGTACAGACGTATTTTGATGCCCCTTTTTGGTGTCCCATGATACCATGAGCGTGTTCCAGTCATTATATTTATCATAATGTTTTTAGTTGATTTATTTGTTGTGTTTTCCATAGACTGTGTTGATTTATTTGTTGTGTTTTCCATGCTTTGGGAGCACAGAATTTAGCACAGAGTAGGCATGCATAAAGTTTACTGACCAAAGTAACATTATTGCTTTTATTTCTTATAAGGGAAACAATATAACATTCAATCACTATGATCTAAGTATGATAGGAAAAGTAAAATTATTTCAGAAATGTTGGAGGCTTACCATGTTAAGTCTGTCTTAGTTACTAAGAATGGACGCCCAGTGAGAAAAGGTTCTGTGGAAAGGAAAGGGCCACATCTTGAAATATGTTGAGTTGAACCTTGAGATTGTAGTAAAACCTTAGAGAGAACCTAAAATATTGTCCCCCACCCCACTCTCTGTCTCTCTTTCTCTCCTCTCTCTCTGCCCCCCTCCCTTCCTCTCTCTCTGTATCCCTCTTTGTCTTTCCCTCTCCTGGGCACATCTTCATTATTCTTTGGCTCACTGCAATCTCCCTTTCTCTGAGCCCCACGTGAGAGAAAATGGCAGCTGATGCTTTCAGATTTCACACATAACAAAGCCATCCACCCAGAGATGCCCCCCAAATCCCAGAGAAGGGATGCACTGTGGCCATCTGGGTTCAGATGCCCAATCCTGAAGCAGAATTATGCTGCACACATACGACTGATTTCCCAGCAACGAGGTGGGTAGAACATTGGGGCGGGGCATGGGAAAAGGGCAAATCTTACAAAGGCAGTATAAACAATATGTGGCAAAGGGAAGAAGAGCAAGAGGCAAACTAATTTGTGTTGGGTGATTCCATGTTAATTCCCTGTAACTGTGTACAGATATGTATGTGTTTCGATACACAGAGGAAAAATATAAGAAGTTGGCAACAACTTGTCACATTTAAAGGAGTGGAATAGAAGGAAACACTATTAATTGTATTTCAGATGTTTATTATATGTGTGCTCACAGCAATCATGTATTACATTGTGATTCACATTTAAAATACTTTTAAAAAAAGGGTTTCTGAGTAGATCATCCAATAGTGATCTATTACATTAACATTTTTTCTCCATAATTTACTCTTAATTAAAGTTTAAAGAGAAAAGTGGCATTGATTGAACAGTAATATCCCTTCTTTTGCTATACTGATCCAACTCTAAGACTCACTCCAAGTTTAGGAAGATATTCAGATATAGAAAGCCTCATGGTATACATTTAAGGAAAAACAGTTACATTGCAACTGGTAATACTGATGCATGCTATCAAAATTTCTTACTGCATTTTATTCAACTTGGCTTTCTCTGTATAGTATGTTAGCATCCAGGAAAGCCCTAGGTCAGTGCTGGGTATATGATATGTGCCTGCCGCTTTTATTTATGTTGCATAGGTAAGAAGGGCCTAAACATGGAGTCCAAACCAATGGCTCCTACTTGTAAGAATCAGCTGGGAGAATTCTTTCCAACATAGATTCTCTGGCCTTACTCTGAGATAATGTTTCTGCCCATGAACTGGAAAGGTTTACTAAACCAGCACCCAGGTAAATCTGAAGCAGATGGTGCTTTGACTGTAGATGCCATTGGTCTGATGCCACAGGAGTCTATTTGCATTTGAATTTATTAGCTCTATAGCTAAAAACAGGGTATTAGAGTCAGCTCTACCTCCCACTAGCTTTATGACCATACAGCAAGTTACAAACCTTCCTTCAGCCAAGAAAACTGCAACCATGAAATAATATTCAGTCTATAGCTTCTTGTGAGAATCAAGTGGGGAAATGTGGGCAGAGTACTTAGCTCTGCACCTGGCACACAGGAAAGGCTCAATTAAGCATAGCAATTATTATCATTAATCTGTAGAATCTACTAATGACTAAAAGTGTCAGACTATACCCTAAACCAAGGCCCATTAGCCACTGGTGAGCAATGGCCACAACTTAACCTCACAGATATTATATAATAGGGGAATTCAAAAGTGTGCACAAGTGTGATTGCCAATCAAGGTTCAGATGCCCAGAAAATAATCAAAGCTGAGTTTTCAGGGCCAGCCATTGCCAATAGATCAATGTTTATCATTATGCAGAGCTAAAGCTCTTGAATAAAGCTAAGACACCAGGCATGTTTGTGAGCTCCCTAGAGGGAATGGACAACAGGTTTAATTTTATTTTTATTTCTTTCTTTCCATCCTCTCAATCATTATGCCTCACGCAAAAGAAGAATTGAGTGGAAATAGATGGATTCTCCAAAGTGGAAAGTCAAGAACAGCTGGTCAGAAACAGTCATCACAGAAACAAGAATCCAGAAAGCCAGGTAGATATCAGAGAATAACATGGCATTGTTAAACATCCAGGAGCCAACATGGGCATCTTAGGAGCTAGTGTGCCAAATATGGAGCATCTTAGACACTTATAACTTTCCTGACCTCAGCAGCATGTGGTTTGCAAGAAGAGAGAGAAACAGCTTCAGTCCAATAGGCAACTCTCCCTGCCAGGGCAGGCACTCAGCGAACATCTGCCCCTGGGAAGCCTGAGATGGGAGGTGTGGATCTGCTGCTGCTGCAGTGACAGCCTCCATTCCTGCTGCCTCTCAGATAGGAGCATCTTGCATCGTTGAGTGTGATTCTAGTATTTAAAGGGAAGTGTTTTCCTACAACATGGCCACCAAGACAAGCCAACCACTTCATCTGGTGTTCAGCTGAAGAAACAGCAATCTGTTTTGACACTGAAAGAAAAAATGGCTGTGGTGTGCTCTCTGAGAGCTGATGTGCCAGACACCACGGTGATAACTTCAAAAGGATTTTCACGGTAAGTTTGACTCTAGCAAATTTTTTCCTTGTGCACTAATTTTAGAATCTAACCCTGGAATGCAATGCAACTACATTTTTTTGTTTCGTTTGGGGTAACCTCAGTTGCTGATAATTTCTCCCATTGAATTGCCACCACGCATGTGACAGGTAGATCTTGTTGCCACTGTTTTACAGATAAGGAAACAGAGCATCTGAAAAGCTGCTGCCAATGAACAGGGTTAGATATGATTGCAGGACATCTGTCTTGTATCCAGAGGTCTTTCCCTAGACCGCATGAGAAAAGTTGAAACAAAAATGCAAGGAGCTCCGAGATGTTCAGAACTCATTTTTTTGTAGTTGTTGACACCAAATTCAGAGGAGAAACTGAGCGTATTCCAAGAATAATTAATGTCAATAATGTGCCAGTGACAAAGTTTTGGCAGAGGAAGAAGACAGGCTTCATATCACAAAATGTGTAATAAAGGCTATTGACCATAAACCAAGGTGGGGGGATATATGTTTTTATTACACACATATGTATACATATTAAAATATTTAATACACTAAATCTTTAGTATATTTAATTTAGTATATTAAATGTAATAAGATTATAATTAGATGATAAGTGGTTAAATTCTCCTATGACCTTCTCATGGTTTTATGTGCATTTCATTACTAGTGGTTACCAAAGTTGAGATGTTACATTTATTTGTCTTATTTGACTGAAAGAATCTTCCCAGCCAATAATGAGCTCCATGAGGGCAGAGATTCCCCAGGCTAGTCCCTGACACATGGTATGAGTATATTAAGTGTTTGTTGAAGTAATGAATACAGCAATGCCACATAGATTCTAACTTTGGCTACCATTTTCCAGTGTATTTCTAATTATAACTAGATGGTTTCAAAAATTAGCTTGTGTTTTGTCTAATTCTCAGCAATTATTTATGATGCATCATAAACCATCCTTCTTTACTTGGAAATTTAATGCACTTTTGGAAAAAGTGCTGTAAGTAGTCCTTCCTCTCCCTGGATGCCCATTTTCACAGCTGTTCCTTGTCTTCACATTCCTCTCACTGGGTTATGAGTATCTTAGTTTTTGCCAAGCTACCAGCTCAGCCACTTTCTTATCTACCACTGGGGTTAGCAGAGTAGCTCTTCTCTGCTAGAGGTGTAGGCTCCATGAAGCAAAAGCTGCCCTGCTTTGTCCTTTCCTGCTAACTGGGGACTGGCGGGGAGGCAGAGGGGGAGTTCCAGAAGTAAGTCTAATAGGATGGGCTGTGGCTTCAGAATCCACTGGCTTCCTGCTATTTCAGCTAGCCAAGAACCTCCTGAATGACACACAATGCACCAAGTAACTTGGCTTTCTTGGCCATCTGTCTGTTGGCTAAATAACTACTTCTTGGATGGACCAAATCATCACTTACGCAGCTGGTGCCTGGCAATTGACTTAGCCGAAGTCCTTCTGGGCTGAGTCCAATGTTCTCTTACCACACACACACACACAAAATGAATTTTATGGAGCTTTGCATGGGTTTATAGTCTTCATAAGGCCAAATAGAGAAGAAAATAAAAATAATTGAGGAAAGAGATGGACTATGCTTTAGAGCAAATGGTTTTTCAGACCCGAGACATTCTGAATTGCTCCCTTTGTTCCTTTTATTTTACTTTTTTTATCTTATTCTTTTTCTTTTTCACCTTTCCATGATTCCTCTGCTTTTCTTCTTCTTTTCTACCTCCTTCCTATTTTTTTCCTAAAGTTCCCAGTTTTATACTCCAACCAATATTTAATTAGGACTTAATGTATAGTGAGTGCAACAAAGTCAAGTGCCCTGGGGACTGTAGTGGGCATCTGCTATCCTTTTGGGCACCCAGTGTCAGAAACTCCTTCCTACATCTGCAGATTCTTATCCTCATTAGGCAGAACCCGTCTCCCACTAAAGAAGCTTCGAGTACCGGATACTCAATTTCCACCTTCTCTTGTCACAAGAGGGCAAGCACACGACCCAGGCTCTGCAAATTAGACACACCCCCACCCCAGAAGTTGAATCAGAAGCCTGAGAGGAGCAGGAACCTCAAAGAACCCTTGCTAGGGAAGGCGGCAGCAGGTTTCATGGTCTGAGACAGGCACCAGCATCAAGCATCCAGAGTGAGTGATGTGGGTGCAGCAGGCTGTGAGGTCTGTGCTACGCAGCCAAACCGTCCATCTTGGTGATCCTTGTGCTGAAGCAGGAGCTGGGGTGTCAGTCCCGTCTGCTTCACTGCAACCCAATTCTCCAATCCTCTAAGATACTCTTGAACAACAGAATACACTTAAATAAATTCCCTTTCTACTGAAATTTGCCAGTTGACTTTTGCTGCTTCCAAATAAGAGTTCAAATGGACAGGAGACACTAGTAGAAGACAACCATGAAAAGATGGAGGAAGCATCTCTGCCTCACCTCCAGCAGGCGGCTGCTGTTAAACCTTGAACAGGGTGAATCCAGTAATGCCAGACATTTGACTTTTCAACAGGAAGATAAATTCAGATTGCCTGCCAACTTTCAGATGTTAGCAACTAATTCAAAAATTTTTGCGGGCTACCTTAAACATGACTTTGGGCTAGAGATAGGTCTAGGAATCCCAGTTTGCCACCGCTTTAGGGCTTGGTTTTATTTTTAAAGAGCATTTTGGGACACCTGTAACAGAGAGGTTTCTCTGTAGTAATTTTTCTAGATCTCATTTAAGCTCTTTTTTTTTTTTTTTTGGTGACAGACTCTCACTCTGTCACCCAGGCTGTAGTGCAGTGACACAATCACAGCTCACTGCAACCTCTAATAGCTGGGCACCACCATGCCTGGCTAATTTTTGTATTTTTAGTAGAGACATGGTTTCACTATGTTGACCAGGCTGGTCTCAAACTCCTGACCTCAATTGATCCATCTGCCTTGACCTCTCAAAGTGCTGGGATTACAGGCATAAGCTACCATGCCTGACCTGAGCTCTACACTTTACAATAACTCAAACACTGTATTACTCTATTTTCATACATACCCAAGACTGGGTAATTTATAAGAAAAAGAGGTTTAATGGACTCACAATTCCACATGGCTTGGGAGGCCTCACAATCATGGCAGAAGGCAAAAGAGGAGCAAAGGCACATTTTACATGGTGGCAGGCAAGAAAGCATGTCCAGGGGAACTGCCCTTTATAAAACCATCAGATCCCATGGAACTTACTCATTGTCATGAGAACAGCATGGGAAAGACCTGCCCCCACAATTCAATTACCTCCCACCAGACCTCTCCCACAACCTGTGGAGATTATGAACATGACAATTCAACATGAGATTTGGGTGGGGACACAGCCAAACCACATCACATACCTTAAAGCTTTAATAGAAAATTGTTGGGGGCTAGGATGATCTGAATGGAAAATACCATATGTTAATAGCAAACTACCACAACTGTCCGTGATCAAACCCACCAACCAATGAAAATGTTTGGAATCATGCCAAATCTCCAACCTCAGATAATACCTCTGTCTCAACGAAGCACCCAAATCATCTCCTAGTTTCTCTGCTTCAATATATGATGCCTAGCTTTCTCCTAACCACAAGCCTTGCTTCATGTCACAGCCTCATAAATCAAAGTCTTAGGATGGTGCATCTCATCAGGGAGACCTATATCTAAGTGACAGCTGCAAGGCTGGATTTGAAAAGTGTGTTCCTGACATTTTCGGTTTATAAAGTGGAAGATCATTCTTCCTCTCACCAAGACTCATAAGATGCATAATTCCCAAAACATAGGAAAGGATTCTGATGCTGGTGGCCAAAAATTAATGTATATCTTCACTACATGTCTTTATTCATACTTCTGTGGTACCTCTCTTCAGACAGGGCTCTGTTTTTTTTTGTTTGTTTGTTTTTTATTCTCGAGGCTGATTCCCTTTCTACCTCCCCATTGATATAGGAAGAATCTGATATTATCTACCAAAAATAACAATGATTTTTGTAGAATTACATTAACTAAATATTGCATAATGAAAGTACACTAAGTTTAATTTAGTCTTTAAGAATCTATACTGTTCTCATGCCTCTTTTACTAGTATATCCTGCTACCACCATTGGTTCCCAAAGTAGATTATTTATTAGGACAACCAAGAGAGCATTTAAAAAGTTATAAGCCCAGACCAACTGAATTAAATATTCCAAGAAGGAGGTCCTGGGATCTGTATTTTAATGTTCTTTGGTAATTTTAATGCTCATCCTGGTGTAGAAATCTTTTCATTTTGAAGATGGGGATGACTCCTTGAAATCAAGGAGAAATCATGACTCCAAGAAATCAAGGTTTCTTAGTACAATAGACATCTTGTTTCTGCATGGAACCACATGCCTTTCCACTGAAAAGCTTCTCCCGATGGACAATCCAAGATGGCCGAATAGGAACAGCTTTGGAGTGCAGTTCCCAGTGAGAACGCAGAGGGTGAGCGATCATCACATTTTGAGATGAATTTTTACTGCCCACAGACCAGGAGATTCCTGGGCGGAAAAGTGCTATGAGTCTCCAGCACAGCTGTTTCAGCTAACGCAATAGGTCTCAGCACAAAAAGTCACACAAATCTGGGTGCCACAACTGGTGCCTGGAATGCCTGGGAGACAGTCGCTCATTCAACTGAAAAAAGAGGGGCTGAAACAGGGAGCCAGGTGATCTTGCTTGGCAGGTCCCACCCCCACAAAGACCAGCAATCTGAAATGCTCTGGATTGAGAGTTTCACAGCAAGCACAGCTGGACCTGGGTCAGTCCAGCTCTGTGGGGGGAAGGGTGTCCGCTATTACCAAGACATTCCACCATTACCGAGACAGTCTGCCATTACCAAGGCAGTCCACCATTACTGAGGCAATTTGCCATTACTGAGGCAGTCCGCCATTACTAAGGCAGACCGCAATTACCAAGGCAGTTCTAACTATACCTTTATAAACAAAACCACAAGGAAGTTCACATAGCAGCTAGGCAAAGCCCATGGCAGCTCAGCAATGCCTCTGCTGGCAGACTGTGAATAGGCTACCTCCTTGCTGGGCAGGGCATCACTGAAAAAAGGCAGCAGCATGTCAGGAACTTATAAATAGAGCCCCACCTTCCCAGGACAGGGCACCTGGGGAAAAAAAGCGGTTATGACTTCCACTGCAGCAGACTTAAACTTACCTGCCCAGCAGCTCTGAACGGAACAACGGAGTTCACAGCTCAGCAATTGAACTCGACAAGGGACAGACCGTCTCCTCAAGCAGCTCCCCAGCCCCCATATATCCAAAGAGACACCTCATAAAGGAGAGCTCAGGCTGATATCTGACAGGTACCCTTCTGGGACAAAGATAATGGAAGAAGAAACTGGCAGCAACCCTTACTGTTCTGAAGCCATTGCAGGTGATTCCCAGGCAAGCAGGGTCTGGAGTGGACCTCCAGCAGTCCTACAGCAGAGGGCCCTGACTGTTAGAAGGAAAGCTAAAAAACAGATATAACTTCATCATCAACAAAAAGGACATCAACTCAGAGACCCCATCTGAAAGTCACCAACTATAAAGACCACAGGTAGATAAATCCACAAAGATGGGAAGAAACCAGCACAAAAAGGATGAAAATACCCAAAACCAGAACACTTCTCCTCCTCCAAGGTCACAACTCCTCAACAGCAAAGGAACAAGGCTAGATGGAGAATGAGTCTGATGAACTGACAGAAACAGGTTTCAGAAAGTGGGTAATAACAAAATTCTCTGAGCTAAAAGAACATGTTCTAACCAACGCAATGAAACTAAAAACCTAGAAAAAAGGTTTGACAAAATGCTAATTAGAATAAAAGCTTAGAGAAGAATATAAATGAATTGATGGAGCTGAAAAACACAACACGAGAACTTTGCGAAGCATACGCAAGTTTCAATAGCTAAATCGACCAAGCAGAAGAAGGGATATGAGAGATTGAAGATCAACTCAATGAAATAAAACAAGAAGGCAAGATTAGAGAAAAAAGAGTAAAAAGGAATGAACAAAGTCTCCAAGAAATATGAGATTATGTGAAAAGACCTAATCTACCAGAATGTGCCTGAATATGATGGAGAGAATCAATCCAAGCTGGAAAACACTCTTCAGGATATTATCCAGGAGAACTTCTCCAACCTAGCAAGGCAGGCCACCATTCAAGTCCAGGAAATACAGAAAACACCACAAAGATATTCCTCAAGAAGAACAACCCCAAGGCACATAATCATCAGATTTGCCAGGGTTGAAATGAAGGAAAAAATGCTAAGGGTAGCCAGAGAGAAAGGTCGGGTTACCCACAAAGGGAAGCCCATCAGATGCACAGCAGATCTCTTGGCAGAAACCCTACAAGCCAAAAGAGAGTGGGGGCCAATATTCGACATCCTTAAAGAAAAGAACTTTCAACCTAGAATTTCATATCCAGCCAAACTAAGCTTCATAAGCGAAGGAAAAATAAAATCCTTTACGAACAAGCAAGTACTCAGATATTTTATCACCACCAGGCCTGCCTTACAAGAGCTCCTGAAAGAAGCACTAAACATAGAAAGGAACAACCAGTACCAGCCACTCCAAAAATGGACCAAATGGTAAAAAGCATCGATATAATGAAGAAACTGCATCAACTAATGGGGAAAACAACCAGTTAGCATCAAAATGGCAGGATCAAATTCACACATAACAATATTAACCTTAAATGTAAATGGCCTAAATGCTCCAATCAAAAGACACAGACTGGCAAATTGGACAAAAAGTCAACACCCGTCGGTATGCTGTCCAGGAAACCCATGTCATGTGCAAGGATACACATAGGCTCAGAATAAAGGGATGGAGGAAGATCTACCAAGCAAATGGAGAAAGAAAAAAAAAAAGCAGAAGTTGCAATCCTAGTCTCTGATAAAATAGACTTTAAACCAAAAAAAGATTAAAAGAGACAAAGAAGGGCATTACATAATGGTAAAAGGATCAATGCAACAAGAAGAGCTACTGTGCCTAAATACATATGCACCTAATACAGGAGCACCCGGATGCACAGAGCAAGTTCTTAATGACCTACAAAGAGACTTGGACTCTCACACAATAATAGGGGAGACGTTAACACTCCACTCTCAATATTAGATAGATCAACGAGACAGAAAATTAACAAGGATATCTAGGACCTGGACTGAGATCTGGACCAAGCAAACCTAATAGACATTTACAGAACTCTCCACCCCAAATCCACAGAATATACATTCTTCTCAGCAATACATCACACCTACTCTAAAATTCACCACATAAGTGGAAGTAAATCACTCCTCGGCAAATGCAAAAGAAAGGAAATCATAACAAACAGTCTCTGAGACCACAGTGCAATCAAATTAGAACTCAGGATTAAGAAACTAACTCAAAACTGCACAATTTCATGGAAACGGAACAACTGGCTCTTGAATGCTGACTGGATAAACAATGAAATGAAGGCAGAAATAAAGATGTTCTTCAAAACCAGTGAGAACGAATACACAACCTACCAGAATCGCTGGGACACATTTAAAGCAGTATCTAGAGGAAAATTCATAGCAGTAAATGCCCATATGAGAAGCAAGGAAAGATCTAAAATCGACACCATATCATCAAAATTGAGAGAGCTAGAGGAGCAAGATTAAAAAATACTCAAAAGCTAGCAGAAGACAAGAAATAACTAAGATCAGAGCAGAACTGAAGGAGATAGAGACACAAAAAAACCCTTCAAAAATTAATAATGCCATGAGCTGGCTTTTTTAAAAGATCAACAAAATAGACCACTAGCCAGATTAATAAAAAAGAAAAGAGAGAAGAATCAAATAGATGCAATAAAAAATGATGAAAGGGATCTCACCACCAATTCCACAGAAATACAAACCACCATCAGAGATTACTACAAACAACTCAATGCACACAAATCAGTAACCTTGGAAGAAATGGATAAATTCCTGGACACTTACACCCTCCCAAGCCTAAACCAGGAAGAAGTCAAAACACTGAGTAGACCAATAACAAGGGCTAAAGTTGAGGTGGTAATTAATAGCCTACCAACCAAAAAAAGCCCAGGTCTAGATGGGTCCACAGCCAAATTCTACCAGAAATACAAAGAGGAGCTTGTACCATTCCTTCTGAAACTATTCCAAACAATCCAAAAAGAAGGAATTCTTCTCAAATCATTTTATGAGACCAACATCATCCTGATACCAAAACCCGGCAGAGACTCAACAAGAAAAGAAAACTTCAGGCCAATATCCATGATGAACATCTTCAATAATCTTCAATAAAATACCAGCAAACTGATTGTAACAGCACATCAAAAAGCTTATCCATCACGATAAAGTAGGCTTCATTCCTGGGATGCAAGGCTGTTCAACATACAGAAGTCTATAAACATAATTCACCATGTAAACAGAATCAAAGACAAAAACCACATGATTATCTCAATAGATGCAGAGAAGGCCTTTGACAAAATTCAATAGATCTTTATGCTAAAAACTCTCAATAAACTAGGTATCAACTGAACATATCTCAAAATAATAAAAGCTATTTATGACAAACCCACAGCCAATACCATACTGAATGGGCAAAAACTGGAAGCATTCCCTTTGAAATCTGGCACTAGAAAAGGATGCCCTCTCTCACCACTCCTATGCAATATAGTATTGGAAGTTCTAGCCAGAGCAATCAGGCAAGAAAACAAAATAAAGGATATTCAATTAGGAAAAGAGGGAGCCAAATTGTTTCTATTTGCAGATGACATGATTGTGTATTTAGAAGACCCCATCGTCTCAGCCCAAAATCTCCTGAATCTGATAAGCAACTTTAGCAAAGTCTCAGGACACAGAATCGATGTGCAGAAATCACAAGCATTCCTATACACCAATAACAGACCTAAAGAGAGCCAAAATCAAGAACAAACTGCCATTCACAGTTGCTACAAAGAGAATAAAATACCTAGAAATACAACTAACAAAGGATATAAAGGACCTCGTCAAGGAGAACTACAAACCACTGCTCAAGGAATAAGGGACGACACAAACAGATGGAAAAACATTCCATGCTTGTGGTTAGGAAGAATCAATATTGTGAAAATGGCCATACTGCCCAAAGTAATTTACAGATTCAATGCGATCCCCATCAAGCTACCTATGACCCTCTTCATGGAACTGGAAAAAAACCACCTTAAACTTCATATGGAACCAAAATAGAGCCCGCATAGCCAAGTCAATTCTAAGCAAAAAGAACAAAGCTAGAGGCATCACACTACCGGACTTCAAACTATACTACAAGGCTACTGTAATCAAAACAGAGATATAGACCAATGGAACAGAACAGAGGCCTCAGAGTCAATGCCACACATCTACAACCATCCGATCTTTGACAAACCTGACAAAAACAAGCAATGGGGAAAGGATTCCCTGTTTAATAAACGGTGTTGGGAAAACTAGCTAGCCATGTGCAGAAAGCAGAAACTGGACCCCTTCCTGACACCTTACACTAAAATTAACTCCAGATGGATTAAAGACTTAAACGTAAGACCTAACACCATAAAAACCCTAGAAGAAAACCTAGGCAAAACCATTCTGGACATAGGCATAGGCAAGGACTTCATGACTAAAACACCAAAACCATTGGCAACAAAAGCCAAAATAGACAAATGGGACCTAATTAAACTCCAGAGCCTCTGCACAGCAATAGAAACAATCACTAGAGTGAACCGGCAACCGAAAGAATGGGAAAAAATTTTTACGATCTACCCATCTGACAAAGGGCTAATATCCAGAATCTACAGAGAACTAAAACAGATTTACAAGAAAAAAACAAACTCATTCAAAAGTGAGCAAAGGATATGAACAGACACTTTTCAAAAGAAAACATATATGAGGCCAACTAACATGAAAAAATGCTCATCATCACTGATCATTAGAGAAATGCAAATCAAAACCACACTGAGATACCATCTCATGCCAGTTCGAATGGCGATCATTAAAAAATCTGGAGACAACAGATGCTGGAGAGGATGTGGAGAAATAGGAATACTTTTACACTGTTGGTGGGAGTGTAAATTAGTTCAACCATTGTGGAAGACAGTGTGGCGATTCCTCAAAGACCTAGAAATAGAAATACCATTTGACCCAGAAATCCCATTACTGGATATATATCCAAAAGATTATAAATTATTCTGTTATAAAGACACATGCACAAGTATGTTCACTGCAGCACCGTTTACAATAACAAAGACCTGGAACAAACCCAAATGCCCACTGATCATAGACTGGACAAGGAAAATGTGGCACATATACACCATGGAATACTCTGCAGCTATAAAAAATGATGAATCTGTGCCCTTTGTAGGGACATGGATGAACCTGGAAACCATCATTCTCAGCAACCTGACACAAGAACAGAAAATCAAATACCGCATGTTCTCACTCATAGGTGGGTGTTGAACAATGAGAACACATGGACACAGGGAGGGGAGCATCACACACTGGGGTCTGTTGTGAGGGATTAGGAGAGGGACAGTGGGGGTTAGGAGCTGGGGAGGGATAACATGGGGAGAAATGCCAGATATAGGTGATGAAGATGGAGGCAGCAAACCACATTGCCATGTATGTACCTATACAACAATCCTGCTGTTCTTCACATGTAACTTAGAACCTAAAGTGCAATAAAATATATATTTAAAAAAAAAATTTTTTTAAAAAGCTTCTCCTACTCCACTTAAGTCTCATGATTGACAGGGACAGTGTTGATCATAGTACCTTCTTCCTGGTCCCAGGAATCAGCATGTGACCCTGGCCTGGCCAAGTCCTAATGCCCCATTCTCTGGTCATGGTGGTTGATCTAGAGGTGAGCACATCACCCAAGCAAAACCAGTCAAAGGTATTCTAGCATGATTTTATATACAGAGGCAGAAGAGAACAGACCCTGCCTTTGCCTTCAGGGTAGAAACTGAGGCCAGCACATATAATTTTCTTTGTCAGCTGTATTAGAGAATGATGCCAAGATAAAGAAGGATGGATAAAAAAACAGAGAGATAAAGATGATATTTTTCTTACAATGTCTTTGCCCACTCATACATGAAGCCCCCTCCGTATCTGGACTTTGCCAAAAAGGAGTCCGTACATCCTTTTTATATTTGAAGTAGTTCGAATATTAAAAAAAGTAATTTGTGGCAATCAAATCCTCTAGCCCAACAAGGGTGTAGTTTGTTTTGAATAGAAAACAATGAACAAATACAGGGACAAATGAATTTTCTGAATGTCGGTCAGGTGAATCAGCATAAAATGGTATTTGCCTAATCACTTTTTAATATCCTCAGCTCTAACCAAGAGCATGGCTTGATTAAGCTTACAAGAAAGCATTAATAAAGAAGCTAGTCTGACTTGATATAGTGACACGAAAGGACTGTGAAGGTTCAAAGTGACTTTATCAGACAACCAAATGGGGACTTTGGACCAAATGAGCTGGGAACAAATGCCCTTCATGAAGAGACTTTAAATAGTAAATGTAAACAATAACAAGCCCAGCAAGGAATTTTGTTGCCATGTTGTTGACCAAAAAATTAAATATACGCTACTGGTACCTCCAGTTGTTCTGCGGTCCAATTGGGCAGCAACAGAGAGGCAGCCAAGCTGCAAATACTGAAAGGAAGGCAGGACATGTTTCATCACAGGTGCATGATGTAGGTGGGACTTAAAGGTTTTATCCCAAAGCCCACCAATCCAGTATCCCTAGAATTTCCTTTATAACAAGCTAGTGCCAAAGAAACCAGATTCATGTGCAAGTAATGATTGTACATGGCTTGCCAAAGCCCCATTAAAATAGCCTCTCAAAAACACCAGTCCACATTGCTATGGAAACGCTGTCATTCCAAACAAAAAAATAACAGAAGTTATTCTCAAGTTCTGTGCAAACTGTTGGATCTGCATGTGTGTGAGCATGCATGTGTTTGTACACACACACACACAGGCATACACACACTACACATGCACACACATACACACACGTGCTGGAAAAAGCCAGCATATGCTCATCCTCTTGACTGCAGATTTGCATTACAAGGTTTTTTCTAAAGGAAATGTTTGGAAATGACTTCATAAAAAGGATCTACAGAAGTCACTTTGCTTTGGTCCTAGGGTAAGGAGGTCTTGTTTGATAGATGAAACATGGAAAAGAGAAGTGTCATAAAGCTTTATTGCTCTTTTAGTTTCCCCTCCTGATTCCTTTTCCTGGGTTTTCAATACTCACGTCACTACCTTGAACATCCCCTTCCTCTCAAATGCTTGAAGTTCCCTTTCCTTTATTTCCCTTTGGTTAGAAAGTTCTAAAAGTGTAACTTTCTTGGCAATAAACAAGGCATCAGTATAATATATTTGCAACACAGTCTATAATTCTATTTTGAGAAGTTGGCAGAAACACAGAAGATTTGCCTTATCTAGAAGTGGGAGTTCTTCACTAATGACCTCCCAGAATTTCTTTTAGAAATCTGGCAGCCTCCACGTTCATAGCATCTTCGCCACCATCACTCTGATCTATCCACCATCGTCACCCACTGAGGTCCCGATGCATTTTTTTTTTTTTTTGAGACAGAGTCGCCCTGTGTCCCAGGCTGGGGTGCAATAGCCCAATCTTCGCTCATTGCAACTTCTGCCTCCCTGGTTCAAGCAATTCTCCTGCCTCAGCCTCCCAAGTAGCTGAAATTACAGAGGTGTGCCACCACCCCTGGCTAATCTTCTGTGTCTTTTTAGTAGAGACGAGGTTTCACTATGTTGGCCAGGCTGGTTTCAAACTCCTGACCTCATCTGCCCACCTCAACCTCCCAAAGTGCTGGGATTACAGGATTGAGCCCCTGCATCCGAATTCCGGATGCATTTTCTAACGAGTCACTCTGAATCCAGAGACCCTCCTCTTTTCCAATCTCTCTGATGCCAGAATTCTGATGCCAGAATGATTTTTAAAATTCAAAGATGAGCATATCCTTCCCCTGATGAAAATGGTTCACTTGCTTCCTGTTTCCATCAAACCCAAAGTCCTTACTGTTCTATGACATCCGCCTCACCTTCCTCCCCAGCCTCAGCACAGCCCAGGCTCCTCTTTGTTCTCTGCTCACCTCGTTTTAGCCACAGAAGCCAAGGGTAGCCCTTCACATTTAGCCTCGACTGTTTCCATCGCAGGTCTGTGCACGCAGGTCCCTCTGCCTGAAATGGTTCCTCCCCACTCTTCTCCTCACCTGGCTCTCTCCCACATTTCCTCAGGGATGCCTGAACACCCCATTCCCTCATCAAGTCCTCACCTAGAATGTCTTAGCATGCCCTCACCTCCTAGACACACTGTTTGATTTTTTGTTAATTATCACAATTACCATTAACCAATATGTTGTCTTTTCTGATAGTTTATAAACTCCATGAGACCTATGATCATAACAGTCTTGTTCAGAAGTATAATTCCTATACCCAGCATGGTGCCTACTACATAAGAAAAATTCAATATGTTTTATGCAATGAATGGATGAATTAATTAATAGATACTCAAAACTGGCACCCCAGACTGTAAATCACTTAAGGAAGAATCTCTTGGTTCTGCCTGTTGTGTTGTAGAATGTCGTGCATGAGTATAAATCTGCATGATGGTAAGTGTCCTAAGCCAGATCTCTGCTTATCTAAAATGTAAATGTCTTTTAAGTCCCAATTTAAATATGGTCCAAGCCTCCGTCCTCAAGGTGGTGGCAAGAAAAGGCAGGCAGGGAGAATAAGCAAGGAGGAGAAATTATCCTGGGAAATGGACTTCAGAACTGAGAATGAAAAATCCCAGGAGCCACTCAGGAGTTATTACCCAAGAAAGCCTGAAGAATCCTGCTGGAGTTAGAAAGCAAACTTGACCTTAACAAGGGAAGCTAAGGTCATAGAGGAAGGATCACAGGGCACAACTCCAATACAAGATCAGGGATTCAATGGGGGAATTGGGCAACAAATGTAGTCCATTCTTAAGGGGAGATCTTTGTGACAAGCATGTGAGAACTGACTCCAGGAATGGAGATGATTCAAACTGGGATGTGTTATTCACTCAGATCCCAGAACATGCTTTGGGGACATAAGTGTTAGCTCAGAGGGGCCACATTAGGCTGGACTCAACTTGCTGTGGTTTTCTGTCACCCAGGCTGGAGTGCAGTAGTATGGTCTCGGCTCACTGCAACCTCCATCTCCTGGGTTCAAGCGATTCTCCTGCCTCAGCCTCCGGAGTAGCTGAGACTACAGGAGCTCACCACCATGCCTAATTTTTGTATTTTTAGTAGAGACTGGGCTTTGCCATGTTGGCCAGGCTGGTTTTGAACTCTTGACGTCAGGTGATCCGCCTGCCCCGGCCTCCCAAATTGCTCAAATTACCAAGCATGAGCCACCGCGCCTGTCCTCAGCACAGATTTTAATACATGTCAGGCACAGATTAATACATGGGATTACAGGCATAAGCCACTGCACCAGACCTCCCTGTGGTTTTCTTGATTCCTTCAGCCAGAATTCATCTCTCCAGCTCCAATGGCTGACAGCTACTGCAAGCACCTCTTCTACTGCACTCAGCACATTCTGCCCCACATTTGAATTATCTCTTGGGTCTGACTAACCCAGGAGCACTCTCGAAGCCCTCTTCATCACATCTGTATCTCCTTCCTATCACCAGGAGAAGCTTAGTGTTTGGCAAATGGAAAATTGAATCTGAATCTCTCACTGAGATTTCACTGAGTGGTTGTATAAGATAAGAGACTTGATGTACAAATAATTTATAAATTGCAACATGCTCTACAAGTACATGTATCATCTATATATCCCAAGGCTGTGTGTTATTTAATATCAAACTCCCACATAGCTAGATGAGAAGAAAGTCTAGTCTTTCTCTCTTTCCCTTGGAGGTTCCTCTATGGTATGTTCAGGAATTCTAGGAGGATTTATCCAGCGTGAAGTGTCCATCCTGTGGATAAGCGTGTTGTAGGAAAAGCTTCCACAGCTGGACAGTCCAGACAGCCAAAAGCCCAAGGCTATAATAACTGTTACCCAAGAACCAGTGCTGCTGATGGAACTTTTCTGTTCTCCTTCTGCTACTGCCATTGTGGTTGATCTTCATGGTGGGTCCTCAGGACACAGAGAAGCAGGCACCTTTCTTATCGTTCTTACCATAGCCATGAGTAAACCTTAATAGCCTAGGCCCTCAAACTCAACTCATTCATCTGTTCTTTCTGCTTAGATACATAGAGCTATTTTCTCCTAAGACACAGGGTCAGAAAGAGTTTCAGTATCATCCACATAACATCCCAAAAACAGCCCTTCTTTCTAGTAACTAAGGTTTGATTAGGTCAAGGTCACCATTTCAAATTCCCTCTTTCCTAATATGAATTTTATCAATGGGATCTTTTGTCCTATCTGCCACCCAGTCTTGGTCAAGGCCACATAATATTATGGCAAATGTTTCAATAATTTTTGAACTACAAGTAATGGGGTCAAAAGGGCAAATATCTTTATCAGTGTCCTCTTAGAATGCCCCCATGTTCTTATGAATATTTCTCTAACACCTCCCCCCAAACCTCAAAGTTGCAGTGAAAATGAAGTCCCTGTGTTCCATAAAATCCTCATTCCAGAACCATGGTTTAATGCTTGTCATGTGTGTAATGAAAGAACTCAATCTACTATTTTTCCAAGATATCAAGAAGGAGTCCGCCAAAGGAGTAATAGAGGCTTCTGCCACTCGACAAAAAAATATACCTCACTTTTTAATCATTGGTTCTCCAACTTTATGAGTAAATAAAGTCCTACTTCTACCAAGTACTGTATTATTTATGATGCTAACATTCTGGAGGTATTTTCATTATGGTAGACACATGATATACATTGAATTAACGATAATGAAATAACAATGTTGATTAAAACAGAGATGTGGTTGGTTTGGGGCCCACATAATTCACTTTAGAGCATCCATTCATTCAAGCTACATAGTCAACATTTGCCCTTTATTTATTTAGCTACTGTCAGGTATCACAGCGTGCCCTGCACTCTGGCCTCCTGAAGTCTGTTCTCATTGTCAACAAAGAATGTGTTTTAAAAAACAAATACTATCGTGCTCTTCCCCTGGGCAGAAGCATGCCACAGTTCCCATTTCTTTTAGAAGAAAGCTCTGGTCCCACCTCTCCAAGGCTTTGAAGAGCTGGGTCTTCCCCTCCTCTCTCCATTCTTGTGCTTGGCCCTTCAGTCACATGTGGCCTTCACTGAGGTCCCCACGTGAACCATGTCCCTTGTTGCCACAGGAACTTCACATGAAATGATACCTCATCCTAGCCATCCCCTACGTCATATAGTTAAATCACTTCATTCTTCAGAGTGCTGCTGTCCAGTAGAACGTTCTGTGATGATGGAAATACTCTAGATCTGCCTCATCCAATACAGCAGCCAGAAGCCAGCAGCAGCTACTGAGGACTTGAAACGTGTCTAGTGTGATGAAGGATTGGAATTTAAAAATTTACTGTATTTTAATAAATGTAAATACCAATAAGCATATGAAAAAAAGCTCAATATCACTGATTAGAGAAATGGAAATCAAAACCACAATGAGATACCATCTCACACCAGTCAGAATGGCTATTACTAAAAAGTCAAAAAAACGGCAGATGTTGGTGAAGTTGCACAGAAAAGAGAATGCTTATACATGGTTGGTGGGATCACAAATTAGTCCAACTATTGTGGAGAACAGTATGGCGATTCCTTAAAAACCTGAAAATAGAACTCCACTCAGCTCAGCAATCCCATTACTGAGTATATACCAGGGATATATATCATTCTACCACAAAGACATAGGCACATGAATGTTCACTGCAGCACTATTCACTATAGCAAAGACATGGAATCAACGTCAATGTCCATCAATGGAAGACTACATAAATAAAATGTGGTATATACATGCCATGGAATACCATGCAGTCATAAAAAAGAACAAGATGATCTCCTTTGCAGGAACATGGACGAAGCTGAAGGCCATTATCCTTAGCAAACTAATGCAGGCACCAAGTGCACATGTTCCCACTTATAAGTGGGAGCTAACTGATGAGAACACATGGACATACAGCTAGGAACAACACTGGGGCCCACTGGAGGGCGAAGGGGGTGAGGAGGGAGAGAATCAGGACAAATAACTAATAGGTACTAGGCCTAATACCTCAGTAATGAAATAATCTGGGCAACAAACCCCAATGACATGATTATACCTGTATAACAAACCTGCACATGTACCCCTGAGCTTAAAATAAAATTAAACAAATAAAGGCCAAGTGCGTTGGCTCGAGCCTGTAATCCAAACACTTTGGGAGGCTGAGGCGGGAGGATCACCTGAGATCAGGAGTTTGAAACTAGCCTGGCCAACATGGTGAAACCCCATTACTACTAAAAATATATAAATTATCTGAGCATGGTGGTGCACACCTGTAATCCCAGCTACTCGGGAGGTTGAGGGAGGAGAATCGCTTGAACCCAGGAGGCAGAGATTGCAGTGAGCTGAGATAATGATAATGCAGTGAGCTGACAGAGCAAGACTCCATCTCAAAAAACCAAAAAAAAAACAAATACCCACATGTGACTGCCATATTGGATAGTGCAGCTCTAGAATTCCATTTAAATGTCTTTCCTCACCCTCTAAGTTGAAGTACATATTAAATGTTAGTCCTGTACATTTTAATCATAGGACTTACTATATAAATTCCATATGTTCATCATATGATTATTTATCTTCAGTTTCCCCTATTAGTTAACAATTTCCATGAAGTCAAGGGGCAGGTCTGTTTTGTTCCATATTGATCTGTAGGGCATAGTACAAGTGCTGATATGGGGTAGACAAGAATGTTTCTGAATGAATGAATTAATGAATGAATAAATGAGACTATGGCTGTGTGACCAGAAAATCACATCTCTAAACCTTGATTTCTTTATTAATAAAGGTCTATGGGTCCCTTCAAGCTTAAGCATTTTGTAGATTTCACCACTAAATAAGAAATTACAGAAATGTGGAGCAGGGTAGAAAGTTCTAGACTTCACTTGAGACCATTTTGTTCCCATAATGACTTTTCCTAAAGCATCTAAGAAAATTGTAGTAATTTATGGTTGGAAGGTCAAATATGCCATGAAATTTTATCAGAGCACAGTTCTGCCACTTGATTAAGACACACAGAATCTGTACAACCCATATTTGACTATGGAAACAATTCATTGAGATGACCAATTACATTTTTTTCAGGAATGAAAAGCTTTTCTGACTCAAAGTTAAAAACTGAGGTCTGAAAATGTGAGAATCATTCCTGGTAATCACTCTGCCTCTGATTTTTACAATCTAGCAACTAATAAAATACGGATCAGAGAGACTTAATATAAATTTGTAATTATCTTTTACTTCTTATTACTTTTGGTAATAACTTTTGTGGCTTTCTCATCACATACTCTCCTTTCAGAACAAAGTAAACCATACCAAAAGGACAAAAGGGTTCATTTGGCCGAGCTGTCAAATGAATTGTATAAAATATAGAATGATGGAGGGTTTACATTGATATTGAAAAGTTTATAGCCAATTTAAACTTGGCAAGAGTCTTGTGTACAATACTGGGTTAATCATCTATCATTAAGATTCAGAATATAGATAAGTTATAGTCATTCTTCTGGACCTAGTTTAAGAGCCATCTTTCTTTCCATATTGTCCCAGCCATGCTAAGGTTCTCCCCTCCTCCTTGCACAGGGCCAATGCTTAATAAACAATCCATGGCAATGAACTCACACTGCAGACCACAAAGACAGCATAGCACAATGGTTAAATGCATAGGCACTGGAGGAACTGTTTATGTTTAAACTTAATCTCAACCTCTTTCTACCTTAGCTTCCTCAACTGTAAAATAGGGATAACAGTAGTACCTGCTTTACAGTTGGTGTTAGAATGAAATGAGGTAATACCATGGAGTGCTAAACACACATGAAGTACTCAGAGGATATTGACTATTGTGACAAGGATAACAGTGGATCAAATAAGAAATACTACAAATCTGTGTATGAAGGTCCACTACTCAACACTGTAAAACAGATGATATTGTCAATAAGATTAATAAGCTGCTTTTTATCATAACATTTGTGTTGACTTTAATAACTACCAACTATCAAGCACCTACTAAGTGCCATGTATACATAATCCCACTCTATTCTCCCAGTAACCCAAAGATGTAGATGCGGTGGTAGTAGTTGTGGTAATTGATGTACTGGTAATAACAATAAAAACAAAACATAACAATTTCTGAGTACATATTGTGCCTGGCACTGTGATAAGCTTGTTGTATGCATTACCTCATTTAACACCTCTTAGCAAACCTACAAGATAAGAATGATAATTACTTTCATTTTAGAGAAAATTAACTATTATCCAAAGAGACTGAGAAGCAAGTCCAAGAGCCAACAATTCATGTGAAAAGCTGAGACTGGAACCAGGTTTTTCTAGCTCCTGATAGATACTACCCCACCTCAATCTTACAGTCTTGGGAATTTAGAAATGGAAAACAGAGCATGAGTGAGTTAACAGTGAAAGTATGAGCTGTGTATGTAGACCAGGGAGAGAGAGAGAGAGAAAAAAGAGAGAGAGAGAGAGAGAGAGAGAGAGAGAGAGAGATACGGAGGCCCTTAACTCTCAGGAAGAATTCAAAGTAGGTGATATGAAACCAGAAATTTTTTATGCAGGTCATTGGAAATGATGGCAAATAGGGCCACTTATCCTTCTACCACAGGGTTCTAAAATTCACATTTTCTACCTACTGGGTTCACAGAATCATATAACCAACTTGATGGAGGCTGTGTGTTAGAACCTAGAGGATGGCACTGCATCCTCTAAGGAAAGCACCTTCTTTGCCTGAGTTGCACCTCGAAAAGGCCATTCTGTTGCTCAGGTTGGCTGCTTCAGAGTCTCCACAAAGTGATAGAACCAGCGTGCCCACAGCCACATTTCCTTTACTGTAAAGTGATCCAATACAATTTTACGCCAGACTCCGTGCAGATAGATCAAATACTGTAGAGTCTTGGAACATAATCTTGGCAGAGGCCCTGTGAGCAGGACAGGAAAACCCAGCTGGAATAGGTATTAACATGACTCAAGATGAAGCGTTGTGCCTTGCAAGTGGAAAGGAGGTTGATGTAAGCAATTTACCACCAAGTGACTGACGGGACTTCTTAAGGAATGGTGTCCTATCACAGGCTTGGCACACATTCTGTGGCTGGCAGTTTGGATATCCTGCAGTAGCAGTAGCTGGACCAGCCTTGGTGATTGAAAAGTCCTTGCTACTGGGCCATGCACATCCTCCATTCCTGCTCCCATAGATACTACATCATCCACTTGCTGTGCCAGGACTGGCTGGCCAATGACAGATACTGGCCACAATCAGGTAGTTGAGTTATTCTGTTTCCTTGATTATTTGGAACTTCTTCTCTGGTGGTTGCTCTCTGGTGGGCTTTGGAATGCACTACAAAGAGGTTCACACCTCGTGCCTGCTCACATGGTTCCATTCACTTGCTATTTTCCTCAAAACATCGTGATCCCATTCTTCCAAAACCCTTTCTTTTTTTATTTATTATACTTTAAGTTCTGGGATACATGTGCAGATTGTGCAGGTTACATAGATATACACATGCCATGGTGGTGGTTTGCTGCATCCATCACCCATCATCTACATTAGGTATTTCTCCTAAAGTTGTCCCTCCCCAATCCCCCCACCCTTTGCTATTCCTCCCCTATCCCCCACTCCCCAGGCCCTGGTGTGTGATGTTCCCCTGTGTCCGTGCATTCTCATTGTTCAACACCCACTTATAAGTGAGAACATGCGGTGTTTGGTTTTCTGTTCTTGTGTCAGTTTGCTGAGAATGATGGTTTCCAGTTTCATCCATGTCCCTCCAAAGGACATGAACTCATCCTTTTTTATGGCTTCATGGTATTCCATGGTGTGTATGTGCCACATTTTCTTTATGCAGTCTATCATTGATGGGCATTTGGGTTGGTTCCAAGTCTTTGCTATTGTAAACAGTGCCTCAATGAACATACGTGTGCATGTGTCTTTATAACAGAATGATTTATAATCCTTTGGGTATATACCCAGTAATAGGATTGCTGGGTCAAATGGTATTTCTATTTCTAGATCCTTGAGGAATTGCCACACTGTCTTCCACAATGGTTGAACTAATTTACAGTCCCACCGACAGTGTAAAAGCATTTCTGGGAGAGAGATCCAAGATGGCCACGTAGCAGCAGCTCAGCATTGTACCTCCCAGGGAAAGCGCAGAGAGCGAGTGGATGCTGCAATTGCAGACGAATTTTTGATGCCCACAGACTGGGAGATTCCCGGCGAAGGAGCCACCCGGGTCGCCAGCGTGACTCTTTTGGACGGCGCGGCACTTCTCGGTGCGGAGTGTACGGGACTGGGTGCCCTTTTAGTCGGGCTCGGCTGGTCCCATCCCCACAAGGAGAACAGCAATTGGA
>PVKP010017804.1:0-45392 GCA_004027715.1 Plecturocebus donacophilus | reverse complement strand
GAATTTTAAAAATATCTCAAGATGAAAGAAAATCACATGTATCAGTTAAGCCTCAGTCAGGGAAACATAGTCATTATCAATGCAAAAGAATAATGAAATCATTGAAAGAATTAGATCTTATATAATGGTGAGTGTTGCTAGGAAAACAAAGATCTAGAAGATGGAGTTAGGAGTTCAGCAAAAGAGGCAATAACCAGTACCCCTAAATCACTGCAGCCATTTTGAGAAGAAGGAGCTTCCAGAAAGGTCTACAGGACATGGTTGCCTCTTGGTGGCTGTGCCTCTGTGTGCCTGTAGAAAAGCATCCAGTGTTAGCACTGTGGCTGCAGATGGAAAGAAGCGCTGCTCAAAGAGTGGAGAGAGACAAGCTGCAAATCATCAAGTACCTCTTTGTCAATCTGAGAGTAGACTTTTGGGGACTAAGGACCACTGGAACACTGCTTCAACTGCCTCTTGAATCTTGGGCAAGTCCTTTGGGCAACCATAACTTGAAATATAGTTCCCAACTTAACCAAGTTGGCTCTCAAGCAACCCAGCATAGCTTGGCAAGACAGAAACTGACAGGTCATTGGGATTAGGGTGAAGCAAGTGAACTGAGTCATTCAAGTGTAGAGTCAGAGCCTGTCTTTAATTAAAATTTTGATGTTTTATTATAGAATTTTAATCAATTTTTATGATTTTTATTTCAAAATTTAAAAAATATTGAATTAAATATGGTTAACCTTGACTCCTGAATTTTGAAGCTGCAATGAAATCCACAAGCATGAGCCCATTGCCATACTTCATTTATTGTAAAATCAGCTTTTGGTCAGGAACAAAGTTGGGTGGAATTCCATGAGGATAAGTATGTCATTCTGCCTACCCATGGATGATACTTTTGGCAAAAGCCTTGTGATCAGGGATGACAAATTCAAATACAGAGAAAGTTCTGTCCCATTGAGAGCAAAGAGCTACTCTTTCCTGAAGTAGTCCAAAATAATCAACCTGCCATCAAGTGGCTCGCTATCACCATCACCCACCCTGCAGGAAATTCTGGCTATTATTTTTTCTGACTGCAAAGACCTTCAAAGAGTCTGTTGGTTTATTTCCATCTCCCCGAACTAACTAATTCCTCTAGCCAACTATAACCTGAAACTCTACAGGGAAGGAAATTCGGGAAAGCATAGCCCCAGTTTGACCATCTCAGCCGTAGAAACATCTAGCACATCAGAGAAGGTTCTTAGACAATCATAACTTACAAAGACAGTCAGGATTTAGTAAGTGAGAATGAAAAGAGGTTATTTCAGGAAATAATTTCCCTACTGGCAAAGATAGAGAAACTGTAAAACAGTTTGTTTTGGGAAATGGCAAGTGTTCAAGCTTAGTTAAAATCTAAGATATGTGGAGGTGGTAAGAGTAATAGCTTAAAAAGCAATTGTTTGGTCACAATCTTGAAGAATCTTGAACTCCAGACTAAGATGATTGTATTTTAAATGAATAATTAAAAGAGTGGCAGAAGAATTTTTAAATAATGAAAGGAGTGCTTTGAGAAGAATCTCACCATGCCATCTGGGGATATACAGCATGAATTGAAAAAAAAAGCAAGTCTGCAGGGGAAGATGTAGTAGGAAAATTACTGCAATTGTGTAGGCCTAACGTATTAAGTGTTGAAATAGAGAGTGGTGTTCTATTTTCTCCTCCATTTGAAGGCAAAATAGTGAAATGGAAACTTCAGTCTTTTTCTTCCTTAACACATTTTTATGCCATTTTCTTCATAAAGTACAATTCTAACACTCTCTTCTAATCAAAAGTTATAGGTAAGAAATCACTGTAAATTATTTCCCACTAAAGTATAGATGGAAAACACCTTACCATCGTAAAAATAAGAAGTACTTCTGCTTCTTACAAGGTTTTTAGACCACAAACACCTTTGGAAATTAAATGAATGCTAAGAGTTTTTTACTAAGAAGAAAAAAAATATTTACACTGAAACGTAAAATACTGCAAATAACTTTTTGTAGATTCACAGATATACTGAATTTTCTACATGAATTCCTAGAAGTACCATGATCTTGAGGTCAACTGCCCTTACCTACAAGAAAAAAAAGTCATTATTTTGGCATTTAAACATCATTGTGGAAACAGGGAACTATTTTGAGAGAGGAGATATCAGTGCTCCTGAAATCATACTGCTTAGTCAGATCCAATGTCTATTTTTTTCTATGAGAAATAACACAGAACATAGAAGTTGCTGGTAATGAAGAAAATAATACTTTCTTGTTTTCTTCTTATTTTTCTGCAGATTGAAACACATTAGCAATTCTGAAGAAGTGCGTTATAGTTACAGTTTAAAAATTTACACATGGAAATAAAAATGAAAATAAATTTACTTTCTAGTTTCATTAAAAACTCAATCCCAGCCTAGACACATAGTAGGGGTGGAAGGGAGGCATGAGGGCCAGCAGGGAAACACTTCTTTTTTTGGAGGGGTCTCAATAAGGCCACTTGTGCTTTCTCTCATATGTTCATAATTCCAGTGACCCACTAGTAGCTAAAAACACACCGTGAGCTGTTCTCGGGGATGGAAGGGGAACAGTGATGATTCATGGGTCTCTTGATTTCAGTCATGCATATGAGCTCTGGCTGAGCAAGTTTGAGTACAATGTTAGCATGAAACAAGAAATTAATATATAACTACATTCAGTTTTATGATAAATTATTAATGCATATTACTATATAGGCCAATTTTACTTTACTAGCACAGAACTCTAGTTATAAGCAATCAGGGTAAAGCTACACAGATTTTTCTTGGTTTGGCTTATGTCACTCTCCCTTTACATTATGAGAACAACTTGGTGACATTTAACTGAAATGTAAAAGCTGCTTATTTGAAGAGGGCTCAGAAAGGAAAGAAACAAAAAAAACTTGAATAATCTATAACTGCCTATTGAGTTATTTAGGGTCATGCTACTTGACAGGAAATTCATGGACCAACAGCATCAATATCACTTGGGAACTTATTAAAAATGCATTGTCGTGAATCCCACCTGAGACATCCTGATGTACAACCTAGATTTTAACTAGATCCCCAGGTGATACTGAATTATGGTACTGCCTAGACTACTGCAGCAAGATTAAAAATACAATGGCTTAACCAACACAAGAACTGATGGTTCTGTCACTGGATAGTCCAATAATGGATATAGTAAAATGCAGGTGGAAAGGTTCTGCGGCACACAAAACCCAGATTCTATCACTGGGTATAAAGAATCTGCAGCTGTTTTCTCTTGCCCTTTCTTCTCCCCATGATCCCTGGGGATAGATTCATTCCTTTCCTTTATTGTCATGACCAGAAGTGACATAATTTATGGGTAGAACTCACTAGCATGACTAAAGCTACCACAAGGGAAACCACACACCATTGTCTTAAGCCAGGTGGCTTTGTGCCCTGCTAACATGAGTAGTCCCATTATTTAATTAAAAAAATTAAGAGGGAAAACCAATATGAGCCGGTAACCAGCAGTGTCTGTCACATCTTTTATATGGCGGTTCTTTGCTGCCTGACCTTAACAATCCTATGAAGAAGGTGATATTAACCCCACTTCTCATATAAATAAGTGCTACCAGAACCATGACATAACTTTTAATCGTCCCGGCCTTCTATGGTTTGGAATTGTGGTATGTGAAAATAAAGACTAGTCTGGTTTAAATATTTGAAGTGATTTGATTAATATAATAAAGCCTCTTATCTCTGAGATCTAGGATGAGAATATCTCCCACTTAGCATTAAAGTTTACTTTTTGAAAATGACATCTAAATGAGGAAGACTGCATCCCTGGCAGTTTCATCCCCTCTTCTCCAAGTAGCCACCAGAGTTGCTCTGAAAACTTGGCTCTTAATATTTAATGAAAATTATTTCTTGCTATCTTCTCATGAACCATTGGTTTGGAAATTTTCAGTTCAAATTCCTTATAGCAAAGCTCTTGCTTGAATCTTCACTCGTGTCCACCACCAATCAGTTGATCAGATAAAGACTGAAATCTCTCTCCCCAGACTAGTATATGCTTGGCATCTGGTATATGCTTTCAATACTTACTGAAGGAATTAAAGGTGGGAACATCAGTGTATGATAGTGGTTCTCAGTAACTAGCTTGCATCCTTACCACTTGGAGTGTATATTAAAACTCAGTTTTTGTTTCAGTAGGTCTTGTGTGGGGCCTGAAAATGTGAATTTCTATCAAGTTCCCATTGGCATGATACAGCTCTTCCAGGGGCCACAATTTGAGAACCACTATTGTTGGATTAAGTGGAATTCATCTTATCACCATAGACGTCCATTAATAGATGAAGCACAGACAGTGTCAAAGGATGGTATCATTGCTTTGTCCTACATACCAAAGTCTATGCACTTTTATGGTAGAACCATGCTGAAATATCATGTACCTATTTTGCCGTATGCCTTGGGTATCTTATAATATTGGAATAATAATATCTTTCTGTTAATGTTTCTGTGAGGATTAAATATAAGTAAGGTGCCTGGCATCTGGGACATACAGAGTTCTCACTAAATTATAGCTATTATAATCATCACAACTGCATACACAAAACAATTAGGAGTGTAGATCATCTGAACTGTGGAAAATCAGCAGAAAATCTTATTTCAAGATATAATTTACTTATTACTCGGTCTCACTAAAAATTCTATAAATATTTTTCCAGAATTATAGTCTACAAACCATAAAAAATTATTTACTCCTACTATGTAGATGTAAGTCACTATGTAATATGAGTCCATTATTTTGTTCTAAATTTTGTAAAATATCTGATCAGATAGGCTAATGGGATATATATGATGGTAAGAATTTCATTGTAAAATTAATTTTAGAGTGATCAACAGAGATAATTGAAAAGGTAAAAGTATAGTTCTAAAAATTAGCCCACAGTCTTTCTTAATTGCAACAATCAATATTCAAACTTTTCAAGTTAAACTTTACAACTTAAAAAGTTCTGCATATAGAAATGGATGTTTAAGTAAAACTTATATAGCTTGCTAGAATAGTTTTGCATACAATACCATTTGCAAGATGCTGTATAATCACTTTTTATCAATGTCTCTTAATAAAAATTCTACCAACTAGGTCAGTAATATGTTCATAATTTTGCAAATGCAGATGATAAAGCTTCAGTCTGAGGTTATACTGCAGAGAAGCATATAGATCTCTGAGTTTTCCAGCCCTGACATTCTGTTCTCCCACACCTAGCCACACCGCCTCACTACACTGTGAATTATTGATTTGAAACCACACGGCTACCTTTATGAGCATGAAGGGTATTATAAAATTTTATGGATTTACTTATTCTGACCTATTTATATTAATAATGCCTTACCTTTTTATAGCACTTTATTATGTTCAAAGCCATTTTACATAATCTGCTCATTTGAGCCTAACACTCACACAAGGGAGAAATTAGGTCTGCTGAAGAGAAATTGTGCCCAAGTACAGGGGCAGGAGTGACTTTATTTTAAATATTAATCTACCACATAACTTCTGACTAACCGTGTGTCTAGACTGCCTCCAAAAGGTACAGGTGATGTGTCATCCTTTCTGTAGGAACACCTACTAACTGTAAGTTTCATCCCAAACAACTATTGATGCCACTGCAGAAGCTATAGGCAGTGATGCGCCTACCACCTACACATTCCTTCCAAAGCACAAATACTTTCCCCAAGATGTAAGCCCTGAATCTGGAGGGTTGCAGTGCAGAGATCTACCTGTCTTACAGCCACCTACAACCACAGCTCTTTCACTTCTCCCTGTTAAGTCACCTTATATTGATAAACTGGATTTGTCTGCCTCCTGCTTTGGTTTCTTGGGTCCTTTGGTATTTGGGGGTCACCTGCATATACAGCCCTTTCACAGAACACTAAGATAACCACTTGTAGAGATGGGACTACACCCCAGTCCCCATAACTCCCTCCTTTCTACCTCACCACTGCTGCCTCTAGTTTATGCTAAGAGCCTGTCTCTATATTGAGCCACACTCATAAAAATGAGAATGTGAGAAATAGGAACACTTTTACACTGTTGGTGGGAGTGTAAATTAGTTCAACCATTGTGGAAGACAGTGTGACAATTCCTCAAGGACCTAGAAATAGAAATTCCAGCAAAAACTGGGTATATACCCAAAGGATTATGAATTATTCTATTATAAAGACACATGCATACATATGTTCATTGCAGCACTGTTTAAAACAGCAAAGACCTGGAACCAACCCAAATGCCCATCGATGATAGACTGGACAGGGAAAATGTGGCACATATACACCATGGAATACTATACAGCCATAAAAAACGACGAGTCTGTGTCCTTTGTAGGGACATGGATGAATCTGGAAACCATCACTCTGAGCAAACTGACACAGAAAATCAAACACCACATGTTCTCACTCATAGGCGAGTGTTGAACAATGAGAACACATGGTCACAGGGAGGACCCATCACACACTGGGAGCTGTTGGCGGGGTGTAGCATGAGGAGAAATGCCAGATATAGGTGACAGGGAATGGAGGCAGCAAACCACATTACCATGTGTGTACCTATGCAACAATCCTGCATGATCTGCACATGTACCCCAGAATATAAAGTACAATTAAATATATATATATATATATATATAATCTCAGTGATCAAATTTTAAATCAATGGAAAAATAGTACTAATATTTCAATCCGAATTGCATCTCCTACATTTGGATGAGTATCTTAAACTTCCTCTGTCTTAGTTTGTTCATTGTTAAAATTGAGATTATAATAATGCCCTTATCAATAAGTCAGGGAAAGTAACAATGAGGTGACATAGGTAAATAACTTAGAATTTTGCCAGTGCATATAAATATTGTTTGTAGAATTTGACACCCAGCTCTGATCATACTGTCTTAAACCTTAGGCAAGCTATTTAACATTTCTATGTATTCGTTTTTCTCATCTGTAGAATGAGAGTAATATTAACTTCATATGATTTTCTTGAAAATAAACATTGAATAAGATGGTATATGTAAAGCAATTGCACCATGAATGCAACCATTAAATATATTTCTTTTCTTGGCCTTGTTATTTGTGAAATGATAAGAAATACATATATATTGGTCTTTGCCCCTGATTCCTGACATAGCTCCCAAAATCCTTATAAATAGGGATTCTAGAAGAAATTTTTATTAGCATGCTTAGTCTTTGACCCCAGTACTTGACATAGAGCTCCTGTAACCTTTGCAATTTCCCGTAATCTCCTAAATAATAGTACAATCTGACACAGAACTCCTAATCCCTTGGAATTTCTTGGGTGATTGGAGCATCTTTTGTTCTAATGAGGCAACTCATGATGGGTTCCCAAATGGGTGCTGGTCAAACGAAAGACTAAGTCACTATTAGAAGCTTGGAGCTTTCAGTTCCAGCCCACTCCCATCCTCCAGCGAGGGGAGAGAAGCTGGAGATTTAATTTATAATTGATCATGCCTATGTGATTCAGCCTCCATAAAAATTCCTTAAAAACAGGGTTCCAAGAGCTTCCAGATTGTTGGACACTCTTACATGTTTGGTGGGGTTGGTGGGGAAGGGTGAACACATCCCCACTCCAAGAGAGAAGAAGCTCCTAAGCTCAGAACCTGTCAGGACCTCATCCTATTGATCTCTTCATCTGGCTGTGTACATTAGTATCCTTTTTCATTTCCTTTATTATGTAATGAAGGAGTGCCTGTGTTTCCCTAAGTTCTGTAAACTGTTCTAGCAGATTATCAAATGCAAAATAAAAAAAAGAGTCATAGGAAACTTGATTTATGCCCAGTTGTTTAGTAGTACAGGTGACAACCTGGGACTTGTGATTGGCATCTGAAGAGGGACAGTTTTGTGATACTGAGTTCTAAATTTATGGGATCTGCTACTAATTCCAGGTAGGCAGTGGCAGAACTAACAGAATTGTTATGTCATGATTCTGTTGGTTTCTGGGAAGCTGGAAATTTTGCTGATGTGGGAGAAAACTTACACAAGGTTAGATGCTCTGTCAGGGTAAACCAGATATCAGAGCAGCAGTAGTCACTTGGATGATTCTTAAGAAAAGGAGGTTAACTTCCTACTTATAATTTTTCTGATTTATAGTTTCTTTATAGTTACAGCAAACTGATGTCCACAATTTCTCCCCCTTTTAACAAATTTTTTGAAATACAATTCCCAGATACCATGCAATTCATCCATTTACGTGTACATTTGAGTGGTTTCAGTTTATTCACAAAGTTGTGCACCCATCAACACAATCTAAATTTAGAATATTTCACCTCCCCTAAAGAAAATTTTGTATTCATTTATATTCCCCACTTTTGTTATCACTTCTTCCTCCTCAAACCCTGAGTAACCACTACTCTACTTTCTGTCTCTATATATTTGTTATATAAATGCATATAATTATATAAATGTATCCATATACAATATGTGTCTAGCTTCTTTTACTTAGCATAACGTTTCCAAGGTTCATCCATGTCACTACATCATTTCTTTATATAGCCAATAAAAAGGATGAGTTCATGTCCTTTGCAGGGACATGGATGAAGCAGAAAACTATCATTCTCAGCAAACTAACACAAGAACAGAAAACCAAACACCATATGTTCTCACTCATAAGTGAGAGTTGAACAATGAGAACACATGGACACAGGGAGGGGAACATCACACTCTGGTGTCTGTCAGTGGGTGAGGGGTTATGGGAAGGATAGCATTAGAAGAAATACCTAATGTAGATGATGGGTTGACGGATTCAGCAAACTACCATGGCACGTGTTTGCCAGTGTAACAAACCTGCACATTCTGCACATGTATCATAGAACTTAAAGTGTAACAATAAAAAAAAATTTATAATTTATTTGTAAGTTAATTTATGTGCATGGGTTGAGAGAGTTAACCAAATCACAGTTATGCATGTTGATACCCAGTTTTCACATCACCATTTATTGAAAAGACCATTCTTTCTCATTTAAATTTACATTTTACAAAGAATAGACTATTCTTTCCTCATTTATAATTGACTCTAAAACAATAATTTATTTCTGGATTCTCAGTTCTTATTGATTTATGTGTCTATTACCCTTAATTGCCACTGCTGTTAGAATGTTTTGAAATTGGGTAGTGTAAATTCTATGACTTCATTCAAGATTGATTTTTGGCTATTCTGGATCTTTTTCATTCTATAAGTATTTTGGGATTCATTCATAAATTTCTGCATAAAAATCCATCAGAAATTTTAATAAGGATTATATTAAATCTGCACATAAATTTCAATTTATTTTCAATTCAAATTGCAATTTTAACTTTAATTTTCCAATCCATGAAGATGGAAAGTCTTTTCTTTTTTTGAACCTTCTTTAATGTCTTTCAACAATATTTTGTAGTTCTCCATATACAATTATTTAGTTGTGTTAAATTTACTCCTAATATTTCAGTTTTATATGCTATTTTAAATGGAATATTATCTTCATTCTGTTATTGAATTTCTCATTGCTAGTATATGTAAATGTATTTGGTCTGATATCCTTCAATCTTGCTGAAATTGTGTATGTTTCCTAATAGTTACTTGGATTTCTTAAGATTTTCTATATAAAAGATCATGTCATTTCCAATAAGAGAGATTTTTTTTCTTTTTTTCCAACCCAGACATATTTTATCTTATTTTTTCTTCTAATTGTATTGGCTAGAATTTATAGTACAATGTGCAATAAAAGTGAGAATGGAAATCTTTATCTTGCTCCTGATCTTAGGAGGAAAGCCGTCTTTAATAAGACTAATAAGCAGTTTTACTCAGTGTTTTGGATGCTGTTTTATTACATTGATAAAGTTCCCTTCTTTATCTAGTTTCTTGAGTGTTCTATCATAAAAAGAGTACTGGATTTTGCCAAATGATATTGAATGATCAGTGTTTTTTGTTCTGTTTTCTATTAATATGGTACACTATATTAATTAGGTTTGGGATTTTAAACTAACCTTGAATTTCTATGATAAATCCCACTTGGTTGTGATGTATAATTCTTTGTATATGTTGCTGAATTTAGCTTGCTAGTATATTATTGAGAATTTTTACATCTATATTCATAAAATATATTGATCTGTAGTTTGTTGCAATGTCTTTATCTGGTTTATTTATCAAGGAAATACTGACCTCATCAAATTAGCAGAGAAGTGTTTCTTCCTCATTTACGTTTTTGGAATAGTTTGAAGAAGATTAATAAAATTTCTTTTTTTTTCTTTCTTTCTTTTTAAAGGTGGAGTCTTGTTATGTTGCCCAAGCTAGTCTCAAACTCCTGGCCTCTAGCAATCCTCCTACCTCCTCCTCCCAAAGAATACTATTTCATCTTAAATGTTTAGCAATATTCACCAACAAAACCATGTGATCCTAGGATTTTCTTTGTGGGAAGTTGTAAAACTACTAATTCATTTTTTTACGTGTTATAGAGCTTTTCATATTTTTCCTTTATTCTTGCACTGGTTTCAGTAATTTATATCTTTTTAGAAATATCTCATTTGTTGACATACAGTTGCTGATAATATTTCCTTGCAATTCTATTTATTTTTATATTGTTGGCAGTAATGTTCTCTCTTTTATATCTGATTTTAATAATTTTAGCCTTACCATTTTTCTTCATCACTCTAACCAGAAATGTGTTAATTTTGCCAATCTCTTAAAAGAACCAACTTTTTGTTTTATTGATTTTATCTCTTTTCTATTCTCCATTTCTTCTGTTTCCACTCTAGTGGAAATCCTCTTATTTTTCCAGATATTTAAGATAAAAAAGTAGGTTATTATTTGATTTTTAATTTTTTAAAAATATAGGAGCTTGCAGCTTTAAATTTCCAGCTCAGAACGGCTTTATCTCTATACTTTAAGCTTTGGTTTGTTGTGTTTTTATTTTCATTTCTCTCAAAAGTATTTTTTCTTTTATTATATATTATTTAATCATTGGTTATTTATGACAATGTTTAATTTCCAAACATCTGTGAATTACTGAAATTGCCTTGCATTATTAATGTATAATTTAATTCCTGTGTCAAGTGAACATACTTTGTATGATTGAAATCTTTTAAAATATATTAAGGCTTGTCTTATAGCCTGATATATTGTCTATTTTGGAGATTGTCTTGTTTGTGCATGAAAAAGACAGGTATCCTGCAATTATTGAGTAAAGTATTCTAAAAATGCTTGTCAGGACTAGGTGGTTTACATAGAGTTTTCTAAATGCATTTTTTTTCTGTCTTGTCTTTCTATCCAATGGTGAAAAACCAAATATTGGAGTTTTCAACTCTTACTGTTGAAGTATCTATTTCTCCCTTCAATTCTGTCAGCTTTTGCTTCATGTATTGTGGGGCTCTGTTGATAACTGTATTTATAATCGTAATGTTTTCTGGAAGAATCAATCCTTTTATCTTTGGAATGTATTTCTCTTTATCTCTAGAAACATTTTTTGTTTCAAAATAAATTCTGTTTGATATTATAGTTACTTCAATTCTCTTATGGTTGCAGTTTATATGGTATATATTTTTCCACCCTTTACTTCAATTTATGCATATGTTTAAATCTAAAATGTCTTATGTAGATGGCATATATTTGGGTCCTGATATTTTAATAAGTCTGACAATGTCTGTCTTTTAAGTGGATTGTCTATTCACAGTTAATTTTATTCTTTATATGGTTGGATTTATCACTGCCATTTTGCTTTCATTTTCATTTTGTCTAATGGATTTTTATTCAGCTGTTTCTCTTTCTGTTGCATTAGGTGATACTTTCAGTTATAATATTTTATTTACTTTGTTTCTATTAATAGCTGCATTTTTAGTTAATTTCTTAGAAGTTTCTCTGTGGTTTATAATGTTCATCTTAACAGGCTGCTTTATCTACTCTTGTTTCAACTTTTATTTTAGATTCAGGAGATACATGTCCAAGTTGGTCATATGGATAAGTAGTTTGACTCTGAGGTATGGAATATGAATGATTCCGTTACTCATGTAGTGAGCATTGTACCTAATAGGTGATATTCCAGTCTCATATTCCCTGCTTCCCTCTCTCCTCTGGTAGACTCCAGCATCTGTTATTCCCACTTTTATATATTTGTGTATTCAATGTTTAGCTCCTAGTTATGTGATAAATATGTGGTATTTGGTTTTCTGCTCATGTGTTAACATGCTTAGGATAATAACCTCCAGGTGTATTCAGACAACTGCAGATGATGTACTTTTGGTTTTTCCTATGGTGACATAGTATTCTATGATGTATTCATACCACATTTTCTTTATACAGTCCACTATTGATGTGCATCTAAGTTGATATCATGTGTTTGATATTGTAAATCCTGCTGTGATGAACCTACAAGTGAATGTATCTTTTTGGTAGAATGATTTATTTTCTTTTGGGTACATATCCAGTAATGGGATTCTTGTGTCAAATGGTAGTTCTGTTTTAAGTTCTTTAAGAAATATCCAAAATGTTTTCTACAGTAGCTGAAATAATTACATTCCAACCAACACTTTGTCTTTATACATCTTCAATTTCAGAGAGATATAGAAATTTTACTTCTATATAGTTCTTTCCTTTTTGTGCTACTATTGCTATATACATTGCATTTATACATGTTAAAATCCCAAAAGTAAAAAAAAAAATCTAAAAGTACACTATAACTATTACTTTATAGGATCTTATGTCTCTTAAAGAAGCTGAAATAAGATCAATAATACTTTTATAGAGTTTATTATACTAACTTTTTTATTTACCTTTTCTTGTTCATTTCTTCTGTAGATAATTTCTAGTGTCATTTCATTACAGTAGTGCTTCATTCCCACTTCCCTTCTTTGTGTTATTATTTTCAAACGTATTGCATTTCTATATATTATAGACTCCACATTTCATTTTATCATTTAAAGGAATTGCTTTTTTTCTCATAAAACAACTAAGAGAAGAAAAGAGAAGTATGCAAATTAATGTGTATTTTATAATTTTCTACATAACAACTTTTCAGTACTTTTTCACATGAATTCAAAATACTGTCTGGTACCACTTGTTTTCACCCTGAAGAAATTTAATATTTCTTCTAAGATGAGTCTGCTGGAAACAAATCCTCTCAGTTTTTATTATTTGGGTTTGTATTAAATACATTCATAAAAAATGTCTCTTCCAGTTTATGGCTGATATTCCTTTTCTTCTTCCATGTTCAAGTTAGCATATATCTTACAACTACCTTCTGGCCTTCATTGTTTCTGATGAAAAATCAGCTCTTCTATTATTAGGATTTCCTCAGATGTGGTAAGTCATTCTTTTTTTCTACTGCTTTTAATTTTTTTTCATCTTCGTTGTCCAACATTTTGATTATGGCTATATTGGGTGTAGTTGTGAATAGTTTTGAGTTTAACCTATTCAGATTGGAGTTTGCTTAATTTCTGACAATACGGTTTAATGTTTATTTTAACCAATTTTGAAATGTTTTAGCCATTATGTTTTTGATTTTTTTTTCTGCTTATTTCTCTTTCCTTTTTATTTCCGGTATTCTCATTATGCACATATTGCTATGTTGATGGCATCCCATAATTCTCTGAGGCTCTTCACATTTTTTCTTAATTTTTAAATCATTTTTCATACTGTATGATTTCTATTGATCTATACTCAAATTCAACAATTCTTTCTTCTGCCAGCTGAAGTCTACTTTTGCTCCCTCTAGTAAATATTTCATTTCACTTGTTAAAGTTTTCAATTTCAGAATGTTTTAATGTTAATTTATTAATGATACCCTTTCTTTGATAAAACATTATCGTGATGCCTTTCTATAACCTTTATAAGTTATTTTCTTTAGTTCATTGAGCTTACCTATGAGAGTTACTTAAAAGACTTTGTTTTTAAGTCTAACAAATGGACTCCCCAAAGGCTATTTTTACTGCCTAATTTTTTTCTTCTCTCAATGCATCATGCTTTCCAGTTTCTTTCTATATCTCATAGGTTTTTTCTTTTGTTGTTGAAAACTGGACATTTTTTATAATATATTATGGTAATTCTAGATATAGAGCTTCTCCTTCTGGGGCTTGTCATTTTCTCTGATCCCGGAAGGGCTCATTTTAGCTATCTCTTTCCCTAGGTCTCTCAGTTAAACTTCTAGCTGGCCAACTGCTTGGCTTGTTTCTACAAATATTATGGACATGGCAGCCTTCTCTTTATTGTTCACCACCCAGACCTTCATTGCTTTTGACAATATCCTTAGGCATGTATTTCCTTAGGGTCTTTTTCAATAATATCATTTCTCTTCAGCAGAACTGCAGATCTGTCTGTTCTTCCTGTCTGCCTCTTCTCCTAGGCTGAATCTCTGCATCACTGCACCAGACCTGGGGTAAGGAAGAACAACACGCTTTACTCAGAAGGGCACTTCTTTTTCATGAATGGGGTACTCAGGAGATGTCAGGCTTTAGTCTTCTGAGTTTACCTCTGCTAGTATAGAACCTCCACCCTATGAGGTATCTGAGCAAGGATGATCAGGGACCAATATCCTCAGCCTGCTAAGCACAGGTTTGAGCTTTTGCCCTGTGAGTGGGAGCTGCGTTAGAGAAGGGAGCTCCATTCCTTTCAACTGGAGTGGAGCTATCTGGAGTAGAGAGTCTGATATAACAAACTGTAAGTAAAAGGAATGAAAGCTACTCGTGGCTTGCTTCTCCAAAGGCGAAACTATAGCTCTAGTCAAGGAATTTGAGGTAAAATGAGTTCTGTTTTTGTCTACATGAACCCAGTTTAAGTCTTCTGTTACAGAGCTTAGAAATGGGGAGCAAAAAAGGCAGTAACAGTTCAAATGCTACCAACTTTCAGTTCTTATCAAGATTTAGTAAATTTTCTTGAATCAATGTTTTTCTGTATGCTTGTATGACTTTAGGACAATTTCAAGATTACATTAAATGATTGTGCTTTCTTTCTTTTATACTTTTAACGAAGTAAAATGTTGTTTGATTAGTGAGAGGGTACGCCAGACTCCTCATACATACCACCTTACTGACCTCTTACTCTCACCAACTAAAACAAAGGGGAACTCAGGTCCAATTTCAAGTCCTGTCATATCATATGTTCTAATTCTTTTTTAAAATAAAAATATAGATAAACTTCCTATCTGTGCTTCTTGATATCACTGCATCTTCTTCTTGTCAGTCACTATAAGGTAGTTAAGGAGATAGCTAGAAAAGCCATTTACTTCTTCAAAGATACTGGAAATATACTGTATATGGCAGTGGCATCTGCTATCCAAAAGGAACCTCAAGTGAGTCATACATTGATTGGAAATAAAACAGAACAACTTATTTGGAGTTTTAACTGTGTTCTGTTATTTAACTCAGTAAGTTTTCTATTCAACATGAGTCCTCTTTTTCCTCCACATATGCCCACCATAATCATTTCCATCTTCCTAATTACTAGCTTTTAAGGGTCACTATATCTAAGATCTATAGATTCATATTAAAACTACTAAGTGACATTGTTTCCTTTACATTGAGATATGTGTTTATTGCCTCCAAAAAGATTACTACATTTCTTTTTCTTCTGCTCTCTAGGATAACTAATTTTTCAAATGCAGCTTATAGGAAACATTGTTGGATGGATTCCAGTAGAATCCAGGTCTTCTGAAAAGATGGTTTCCATTTAAATTCTCATTGCTGGGTTTCCATGAGTGTTCAGTTTTATGTTGGGGGACTTTAAGGGACTTGGAAACAATGGAACAAGTATTCAAGTTTCTAACGGTTTCTTGTGACCTACAATAGAGAATCACTGTACTATTAATAAATAATATTGAAATTCACATTTGAAGAAACACTTGCTATGTTGTGTTAAGAAAACTTGCTGTGTTTGACTTAAATTTAATGCTAGGAAAATAAACATAATCATGCTTTTTACATGAATCTCATAGCCAGTTGCTTTAGAGTTTTTAAATATGATATATGTCAGTAAAGTAAGTACTTAGACTGTCATTTTAGCCATTGGTGCCATGATTAAAATTGTTAACAAAATATATGTGTTTGAAGGTATAATATATGTGAATGTTAAGAGACTGTATTGACTGTAGAAAAGGAAAATGGTTACAAATATTTAGTAAAACTCCAGTAGCAGCATGAAATCTACACAGTACTTTTAGTATTCATTGACTGTATGGTTTTTAAAATTTCAATTCAATTGAAAGATGATTTGGGCTTAGTTAGAATAGTCCAATATTAGATAATTCAATTAGATAATAATGAGAAGTAGGTTCACTTATTTTATTATCTAAAGTCTCTATGAAGTAGTAACAAGTATAGAATGAGTACTATAGCAATGTCATAATGATCATATATGTGCAGCAAACATAATATCAGGTATTTATCAGTCTGTTTTACTTACCTATCTGTTTTAGATCAAATTAGTAACTATACTGTTTCATATATGTCAAAAAAATTTATTATAGTCCAGAGAAGTATTACAACTTTGCACATGCTATTCTTTTGTCTAAAATGCCTTTTTTTCCTTCTGCAATTTCATGGTTCACAACAGATACAGATGTATCTCACCCTCCCTATGAAGTCCACCTCTTCTCCAAAGGTAATTATCTCTTTCTCTAATTTACTTTGGCATTATGTATGAAACTTTGGCTGTAAGATATTGTATTATACTGTAATTTTTTATATTAAACTGTACTTTTTTTTACTTATGCATATACATGGAACTTTACCTTTTAACTTCAATTTCCTATGTGTTAGATGCTGCATTTCATTTTATAGCCCTAAATAACCTCAATGCCTGACACAGTAAAAGTGTACATTGAATATTTGTGAAAACACTACTTTCTTTATATACATTAATAAAATTTATATAAATTTTATTAATGTATTGTATCTAGTGAAAATAGTTTTTGGACTGATTTCAGTTATTGTACTCTTTAACACTTACTGACTTTTTGCTGCTTGCATAAGGACTTCACAATTTCACTTCAAATCGTTTCCATGGTAATGTTTTTAATTAATGCTGCTTATTTGAAGCCCAACTATAAATTTAGTATCATGGAAAACTATGGATTACTCCTTCTAATCATCATTCTCAATTTTTTTCTGTGAGTACATAAAAACTCCTTAATACTCTACTCTCCCTCATGTTCCAGGTGGCCAGCATGCCAGGCATAGTCACAACTTATACTAAGTCTATTATAAACATATTTTAAAATCATCCACAACTATTATTGCCTAGTTTGCATTTTACTGCTCATTATTTCAAAAATACTAAATACTCCTTTGTTTACCCTTTCAATGTTATCCCTCAATATCTGAATTAAATTAAGCAATAAGGCATATGCATTCAAGTCACAATATATATCACCTTGGGATTGGACACCTTGGTTAATCAGACTCTGTAACTATATGAAGTGTGTAAGTGGGAACTGTGGGCATATGAATGGACTGAATTGAGATAAATGTTTTTCTTCATATAACTTTATGTACTATTAGGGAAAACATCACAACAAACTGAAGCATTCACATGGTACATAAGCATCAATTTTCTTCCTTGCTCTCTATCAAACAAAATATAGGACAAATCGTTAAAAGTAGACTCTAAGAGAAGATGAATTCTAGATTACCTAGAGAAAAGGGCAAGTGCAGTAAGTTTTAGACACAGCTGATATTTGGGATGGTTGTGCATACAACCCTGTCTGCAAGGAGGGTGATAGAATAAGTGTCTTCTTCAATTTATAGGGATAATATTTTTCCCTTTCGATTACTTTATTGATACATTATTCTGAAGCAACAGCAAAAATCAGGAAAAACTGCATATAATCTGGAGGATATTTACTTTACCCTTAAAGTACTCAGTGTTTTTAATATCATCAGATCATCACCTGTACATAGCAGAATATATGCCATATTATTTTCTGTATCTTCAGATTTGTGGCAGTTTTTTGACCTAATGCCTTACATGTAGTTGGCACCCAATAATATTTGCTGAAATAAATATGTAAACTTAAAATATTGTGGAAGAGATACATTTTATTTTGGCAAGACTAAAAAACAGAAAATAGGATTTAAATGCGGCTTCTCATCATAGTCCAGATTACTAAAGCGTGTTCCATGAAACACACCATACCCATTCTTCAAAAAGGAAGTCTCTGCACTCAAAGAAACTACAAAATGTCTGTATGTCTCTTACTGTTTATAGTTTTGGTCCAAAAATATCACTGAAATGTTCTAAAATGAAGAAACTACATAAACTGTTTAAGACTTTCCAAACATTATTTTGATTATTGAAAAAAATTTTTTTCAAGGAATTCCTGTTAACAATCGACATGTATTCTGTACCACTCAGTTTACAAAACACTATCCAAACCATCCATTTTTGAAATAAAGGACTGTACTGTTTAATGTAGGTTTATGCAATTTCGAAGAATCTAGAGAGGCCTGAAAAATTTCTGGCTCATAATTTGCGAAGCATAAGCTTCTGTTGTCAAAGCATTCTCTTCTAGGACTCCAAAAGTGTCAAACATTCCTGGTTTGGCTGCCCGATGGTGGAAATCACACCACAGATTGCTGTGCTGCATTAAGTCAATTCTGTCTCTCTTCTCCTCCTATAGTTAAGAAGACTTGTTGGCTTTTTTCCACATTCTGCTCCCATTCACAGATGAGCATTAGAGAGAATTTGGAAGTGGAAGGCCTTTATGTCTGCCGTGAACAGGGTCAATTCAGTGTGGCAGCTGTGAGCTGGTGACATACACTTATATTGACACAACCCACTTTTTGCTGCAGAATCACAAAGTGAAAGCACCCGGGGCTCTTCTGCCGTTTTCAGTAAGATACGAATTTTTCTCTTCCTTGTATTAAGCAGAGATCTGTCATCTTGACTTGTACACTAAATGGTCCGTTCTGACTGCCTTGTTTGTGTCCAATCCCAGCCAGAATCCAGAAACATGTGTTAACATTCGGCATGTTTGGGGGCTAGTTGGAAGGGCCTGAGGCAAGACTCCCTGATGCCTGCTGGAGGCTAGTCAATAATCATTAGCCCTTCAAGTGGTAGATGCCCAACATAAACTGTATTTATTTATTTAAAAAAATCTTTACTTCAAGCCACAGGGAAAGGCATTTTAGAGAAAGCAGTTTTCCAGCAGTTACTGGATTGTAATAAAGATAGTTATGAGGGACTGGGAGGCTGACAGAGGGGGCGCTGTTCTCAATAGAAAGAATGAGCAACCATCAAAGTACATTAATTAGGCTCTGTAGAGCAATATCACCCAGAATCTTTGCAGCTGTTTTTTCATAGCCAACATTCCAAAGATCATCACTTAGGCCAAAAAAGATCTCTTAGCAAAGTGGCATCACCACTCTGCACAGTGCATCAAGCTTTTGGGGTAGTATGAAGCACTGCGTTGGTTACACTAGCAGGTTAAAAAGAATCTCTGACTTATCAAGGCTTTCATTCTGAAGGAGACAAACTGAGGATGTGGCAGTTGATATAAGGATATACAGAAACACAAGAAGCTTTTAAAATATTGACTAAATCTAATAAGGTATTTTGCATGCATCCCAAATTTTTCTTTCAGTGGTGGAAAGCAAAGAATGCCTATTGCATGAATAACTTATTAGATTAAAAATAAAGCATGCATTTGTATATTTACTTCTAAAATTCACATCTATCTCCAAATTCTAATGATCAAATCTATACTATACCCTTTAGAAGACAATGGTGGCTGTCAAGTGAGCTCTGGAGCACATACACATTCATTCATTCATCCTTTAACTAAAAAAAAAAAAAATTCTTTTCAATTCCCAAGGTTGAACCCGTTTCTGTGCCTGCCAGAAACATATCTCTTAATGCAAAATCTACCACTTCCAGCCAATAAAGACAATTAGCAATGCAACTATTAGAGTAATTTCCCAAAGAGTAGATGAATATTTGGAACCTCAAGTCTAAGTCCATTAGTCTCTTGACTTTTATTTATATAATTTATTTGTAATATAGGAGTCAATTTTGAACCCAAGGACATAAATTATCACACACTTCTGGTCATTTTAAGGTTCTTACTCAGCTTACACTTCCACTTGAAGCTTTGCTTTAAAAAGCATTCCCTGTGAAACTAAGTTTCCACTTGGACCTGGGTTGAGAAGTAAATAAGGCTTAAAAGATGAAATTTAAATATTCAGGAAAGTATGGAGGTTATAAGTGCTCAGGATAGGGGTAGAGAAATTTAGGACTGCCACTGGGCCAAAGCCCAAGATACAGTCAACTATCATCTGAAATACAGAGCCTGAGAGAAAAGCCATAATAAGTCCAAGCAGAGTTCATCCTGACCAGTAATCCAATGGGCAAAAAGATGGAAGAGAGATACAAAAAAAAAAAAAAAAGACAAAAATGAGAGTTATCTGACCAAAGGAATGGGACTTGAAAGAAAAGGAAATGGAAAGAAAACAAATGGGCTCACTAATACTTTGGAGTGACACTCCCACGTTATTCTACGGTGGCCCTAAATTATTAAGGATGCTAAACTAGTCAAAAATAACTAAGTCTGTGTCAAAATAAAGGTAGCATTAAAGGCATGGGGGGCACAAAACCTATATGTAAATATTATTTTGAATCCACTCATTATTGCTTATGCTATTTGGTCAAATTGGTTAACATCTCTCAGGGTCTTCAGTTTTCTTATCTGGAAAATGGTGATAATATAGCTTAACTCACTGACTATGATAGGATTAAATAAGACAATATACGTATAGTGCAAAACACAGTGGTTGGGATAGGTATTCAGTAAATGGGTTAGTGGGTGTTGGTAATATTATTAATTTGATGCTAATAATATCTTAGAAGAGCTTTTACTTACTACAGGTAGCTATGACAAAGGAAAAGAAAAATAATTATTCCAAGCCAGAGTAAAGTCAGAGAAAAACATAGCTTTGGATTTCATTTACTTGCATTTTCTTCTCTCTCTTTAGTTGTGAAAATGTGTAATGATAATCAGGGCTAATGTTGTATGAAGACTAATATATATGGAAAAACAATAAGAGTCATCAGAGAGCACTATGTGCAGGTATATCAGGAAGAAGTAAAGACCTCCCCTTATTATCCTAAGGCCCCGATAATAAAATGAAAAAGTATCTAGAGTCTACAAGCCCACAATATTTGAGGGTCACTTCAAAGCAACTGTTTGTATATCTAAAAGACTGATGCTGGGAAGCTTATGTTTAAATCTGATATTTGATTAAAAAACAAAATTGAGAAAATGTATCAAAACCCTCTATGTCCTATTCGAGTTCCTTCAACTTTAGCTCCCTCTGGGCAGATATTTCACTTTTCTTGGTTGGGATCACAGATTTAATATTCCAGGTCTTTTAATTTTTTTCAACCTATGTGTGTTTGAAAAGTGATTATACTCAGTCTTAAATTAGAGGGGCTAGTTTTCCTTATCCTAGCCCTAGCAGAATGGTTTGCATAGAGTAAGTACTAAGTCAAGTTTGGTTGAATGAATTAATAAATGAATAAAATGAATGGGAGACTTTGTAGATAGCAGGATCCAACTCTTACTCTTTTTTTTTTAACACCCTTGAAGTTTTGCATATGGAAAAAAGTGTAAAAAATCCTAATTTGAATTTCATGATGAGTAAATTGCTGCTGGTTATTCTTTCTGGCAGTTTAATTTTATTTGATTTCACATTCCTATAATGAGGTTCTATATTTCTACCACTACATTTGAGTTTCTCCAAACATATTTGAATCTATCATGATCTTTTCTTTTTGTCGACAAATTTCAAATATATCCAGTAAGTGTAGTTTAAAACTCTCTCTTTTTATAAACATAATTTTCAAACCAATTAACCTTTTCTTAAGTTTCAGTAAACAACTCTTCTGGAATCCTAAAAGTTACTTTTTGTGTTGTTCGTTATAAACACACACACAACACATACACACTAACATGTGCACGCACTCTCACACACACACACACACACACACACACAGAGTACTGCCTGAACTGTGGAGTAAGAAGTCATAACCTTAAGTCAACCTGGGCCAATTAAAGTGCTGATAATGTAGACGTGTTTTGTTGGTATACTCTCTCAAGGATTTTCCTAGGAAAGACTAAATTGCAGCACATTTATAATTTAGTAGTGTTTTTACAGATTAGAATTGCTTTCCCCACATGTCAGAATAAAATTGCTAACAGAATAGAGAACAGCAATGTGGCTACTGAGAGAAACCTTCTCCTATGGACACCATACAGATGCCCTGCTGGGGACAAACCCCAGTTGAGAGCTCCCCTGAGTTGAGAGCTTTCCTGGTGTCTGGAAAACACACCCACCCAAAACTGTCTGTGGAGGTCAGGATGTGCTAAAAAAGGAAACACTAGAAAAAAGATTTCACAAGCATGTCAAAACATAAAGCAATAGTTCTGCTTAAACAGATGAGGAGCTTTCTTAGTTTGTGAGAGAAATTCCCAACCCTCTTATGCTAATTAAATTAAAATTTACCCAAGAGCAAGGAAAAGCAACGATAATGCAAGCAAGTAGTGCCCAGAGACCCTTAAGAATATAAGCATGATGACAGAGGTTGAGGGAAGGAGGCAATGAGTGCCTTCAAGGTAACAGAATAGGTGTGTCGTGGACAATGATCAGAAGCAGGTGTGTGTGACTAGAATTTTTCTTCAAACTATGAAGGGCTAGCAGGCTTCTGTAGGGCTTTCGAAACCCACAGGTAAAATAGAAGAGGTCTCCAGTTTTCCAAAGCCTCAAGCTGAGCTCACATATTCTGGCCTTTCCAAGGGGGTTATGATTCTATTATCTCTACTTGTTCCTGAATTTGATCCTTTTTTTTTCTGCTCTGCCTCTTCTTAAGACTTCACTTCTTCAGTTCTTTCAATTCTACACCCAAGCAGTTTTTCTCACAATGATCCAGACTTGTGCCAGATAGACCCCCAGCTGAACACCACCCACTCCTCGTCTTAATGCTCTACTTCTTTCCTTCAGGGAATAACTAGATTGCTGGGTTAAAATAATAGAGCAGAAAAGGACTACTTATTGGAATGTTAGCTATTCAGTGGCTGAGATTCTATCTTTACTTTTCACTTTTCTCTTCCTGAGTGAAACCCCCTTTGTGTGGATAGTTTTCTACCTTCCTTTGAGGTGGGCCCATCCCAAATTAAACAGCCAAATATTCTAAATGCCCCCTCCTCTCACCATGTCTATGAAGCCAAGATCAGGTAATTATTAAATTAGAATAAAAAAAGAGAATGTGCCTTTACTGTTATGTAAAGTTATCCAATCAATAAATAATTATTTATCTCATCTTGGTGGTGGTATCCTGGCTTCTTCATCACGACACCATGAAAGGACATTTCTTCCTGACCCTCAGTAGGAAGCCAGAGTGTCAACATTGTGACCCACATTTGTAAACTGCCTTAGTATTTATGAGAAGCTTCGAATAAACTATTACATCATTAAAGATTAAGATTGAGTTGATTTCAGGAAAAATAGAACAATGTGTGCTTTAGGTCATTTTTTTTCCCCATGCTTTTCTATAAAGCAAGGATTGGCAAACACTTTCCATAAAGAGTCAAATAAGCAGGCCATGCACACTGTTTCAAATACTCAACTCTACTATTATAGGGTGGAAGTAGCCACAGACAATACAAAAGCAAGTGAGAGTGACTGTATTCCAATAAAATTTTACAAAAACAGGTGGAAGGCAGTTTTGGCCTGTGGTCTGTTGTTTGCAGATCTTTGCTATAAATGGTTTGTTTAGGAATCCCTAAATACATCTTCACCTTTTCCATCCCTTTGTACTTGCACATGGCTCTTACTCAGCATATATGTCTCTGTACAAATTAGATAAATGGAAATGTAGGCCAGGCACAGTGGCTCAGGGCTGTAATCCCAGTGCTTTGGAAGGTCAAGGCAGGTGGATGAATTGAGCTTAAGAGTTCAAGACCAACTTGAAAAACATGACGAGACCCAATCTGTGCAAATAATAAAAAAAAAAGATTAGCCAGGCATGGTGGCTCATGCCTGTAGTCCCAGCTACTTGAGAGGCTGAGGTTGGAAGATTACTTGAGCTCAGGAGGCAGAGGTTGCAGTGAACCGAGATCACACCACTGCACTCCAGCCTGTGAGACAGAGGGAGTCCGTGTCTCAAAAAAGAAAGAAAAAGAAAAAATGAAATGTGTGCCTTCTCTGAGACAACAGTGTAGAGAAAGATCAGCTCTTCATTAGGATAAACCGTTTAAAGTACTTCATGTGGGTGAATGAGTTAGAAAATAATGCCTCTAAGCTGAAGGAGACCTAGGTGTGTGGTTTAGTTGTAACGTTTGTTCCTGCTAAGAGACAGATCCCAGGCTGAATTTCAACGCCCAAGGCCTTCCTTTGCAGGTGGCAAAAAGCAGAGCCATGTGAGACAACCATGTCATAGAGTATGCCCTTCCTCCAATCTATAATAAAGAACCTCCTTTTCCAATTTGGCTACTAAATTTTATCAATTCATAATTCACCTTTCATCACATTCTCTTGTTAAAAGAAAAATGCCCTCCCCCAGACCCCAGGCCATAGTCATTTTTCCTATCTCAAAATACCCATTGCTTTATTTTATTTATACTATACTTTGCAGCATGGTTAGCATATTATATTTGCTGTGTTCTTATATTCTGCATTGTATACATATCATTTGTGTGTGTGTGTGTGCCTCATCTTCAGTCAAAATTCTGGAAATGCCCATCTTGGGCAGGAATAAATCCCTAGAGTACGAGCAGACATAAGATGATAGTTATGTCAACGTTCTATAACAGACATCATCAGACTATTGGAAGTACTCATTCAGGTAAGTTTTCACACTGTTGAAAATTTTTGTTTTGGGTCACAGTGACTTCATCATATTGGGTCTCAGGATTCTTCTGTTCTAAAAAGTCCTATACGTGAAGAAGCAGGTCAGTAAACATACAGTCAGCTTCCAATGACCTATTACTGTGAGTATTTGGTTTGAAACTGCAGTCTTGAAGATTTATATGGTTTAGCTTTGTGTCCCCACCCAAATCTCATGTCAAATTGTAATTCCCAGTGTTGTGGGAGGGACTTCGGTGGGAGATGATTGGATTATGGAGGTGGATTTCTCCTTTGCTGTTCTCATGATAGTGCATGAGTTCTCATGAGATCTGGTTGTTTAAAAGTGTGTAGCACATCCCCCTTTTCCCTACTTTCCGCTCTCTCTCTCTCTCTCTCTCTCTCTCTCTCTCTCTCTCTCTCTCTCTCTCTCTCTCTGCCAGGGTAAGACATACTGGCTTCCTCTTCGCCTTCTGCCATGATTGTAAGTTTCCGGAGGCCTCCCAATCATACTTCCTGGACAGCCTGTGGAACTGTGAGTCAATTAAACCTCTTGTCTTGATGAATTACCCAGGCTCAGGTAGTTCTTTAGAGGAGTGTGAGAATAGAGTAATACAAGCATCAATCATTTGTTTTACTATCTCTTGAGATATTAGGCAAAAGACACCAAAAATGTAAACTTTAACCAACACAGAAAATGTCCTTGTTATATATCTTGTTTTTTAATAGTATACATTTGGGAATGAGATTTCTCGTGTAAGAACATGTTGCATTTGACAATTATTTCATAATGGGCTAAGATAGGGGTCAAAGAAATATGATAAGTGAGTATAACTTAGTGTTAATAGATTTTATTTACAAGCTAAAATGACTACAATCAGGCGATAGGGATCTAAGCAGGACATACCGAGCAAAAATTACTCCTAATATTTGTGAAGAAAGAATATTTTCTTAATTTAATAGAGAAAATATTCTAATACTAAGAAATCAGCTAGCTACATAAATGGTGACTATTTCAAGAAAAAAAAAACAGTTTTTCCAAAGGCAATTCAAGAATCTGCCTAAAAAACAAAGTTACAAATATATTCAAGACAAAAATAATAAACTTTAAAAACATCTTTTCACAACTTTTAATTAGAGCAGAATAAAACTTGGCAGCTTCATCTGAGATACTTCAGATGAAGAGGTGAATGCCCTAGGATGAATCCAGTCCCCAGATTGACAGGTCAGAGAGTGCTTTTACTTAATTAAACCCATGGAGGAAAGTTCTCTTTGGGTTTGTGTAAGGACTATTGAGAAGTAAAATAAAAGAAGGATAAGAATGTCTTCCTTCATTGTGCTCATGTGAAGGGCTGCTTAAGATCCATGGCACGCAAGTTATCCCCATTTCCCCACCCCCAGGCATGTACTCCTACTGGGGGCTAGATCTGGAGAGAATCTGGCAGAAGGCGTTGCTTGAGTCTGTTTTTGTTACCCTGATAATTTGCTTTTTTGCAATACTTGTAAAGCATCAGTTTTAGGTTTGGAAGCACACAGCCCACCAGCTGAGGCAAAGTGTTCTTTTCTTGACTAAGCATATGCCTGCTTCTTGGAAAGAATGTGAGAAGAGGTGAAAAAGACTCCACACTTGGGGAAATAAAGAATTCTTTAATGTTGAAAGACAAAATTGAGGCTTTTGAATACCAAAGTTAAAACTACATCTACATGACAGTCAAAAATGGATGTTACATAGTTATTTCATTTTTCTATTGATTCTGTTCATTCATTCATTCCTGCATGCATACAACTAATTTTGCTATCCACCTACTATATATTGCATATAAGATATAGCTGGTTTTCGGTGATTAAATGGTGAGGAGAGACAGAGTTCTTGCTTTCATAAATCTTGTATTTGTCGAAGGCCTGTCACTGGAAATCCTCTAGGTTAGAAAGCCCACATTTCATGTACGCCTTACATTAGAGTATCTTAAGTCCTATACATAGGCATTCAATATTTATAATCCAGGCATTTGTGTATGTAGGCATTCAAAAATTATAATCCAGGCATTTGGATCCATCCGATGGAAGAGTTAAGGTGTGAAATTCAGATTAAGTTATTGATGATGAGGTCTCCTGGGTTCTTAAAGGATGACAGCCAGATGGCAAGGAGACTCAGTCATCCTTTAGCCTAGTGAAACTCACTCAGTAGCTATGCAAGACATAAAATGGGCACCTGGTGGCCATGCCTATTATACCACTTGGCTTATCTTTTGCCCTAGATCGTTAGATTGTATTCATTACTCATGATTACTAAACATATACAAATGCCACAGCTGTGCTTCTAAACTTCACATTCCTGCTGGGTCACTTACACCATACATCTCAATGCTCACATTCCCTAATATAGGAGTCACATGGAAAAGATGCAAACAAATAAAATTAAGAGATAATTACAGACCTTGAAAAGTGTTACAGGAACACTAACAGCACATCTCCCTTTAAAGGCAGGGAATTAACTTAGGAAGAGTAAGCAGAATGTCCTCTCAGAGAAGGTGGCATTTAGATAGAAACTTACCGAGGATGATAAGAAATCTAACATGAGAAAAACTAGGGGGGGGAACATTATTCAATTCAGATAAAACAACAAGTGAAAGTATCCAAAGCAGTGATGAGTTAAGGGGTCCTAGGAATAGAGTAGCTTAGTGTGGCTGGGTTGTTGGGGAGCTAAGGCAGTAGATGGAGATGTTGAAACATTGGCAGGGACCAGACCATGCAAACACACAAATACGATGCTTTAAGTTTACCTTTCAGGTTCTTGTTTATAGCTATTCGAATGGAGGAAAATAAGCTAAAATTATAAAGGACAAAACAAATAAAATCAAAAAATACAAATTAGGCTAAGCAAAAATTAAGATGTTTAAATATTTAAATGGAACCAAACCATGAATAATTACATTCCTGAGAACTGCTGTCATTATAACACAAATATGAGAAGGATTAGTGAATCCTATGAGACATTTTATGAAGAAAAATATACAGACACATGTTAAAGTGCAAACAATTCAATTACAATGAGTATAATAAGATGATGTTGATTTTCCATCAAATTTTTTAAAATAGTATTTTGAGCTGTGGGGTACATGTGCACATCCTGCATCTTGCAGGATTGTTGCATAGGTACACACATGCCATGGTGGTTTGTTGCCTCCAGCCTCCCCCATACTTTGCCTATATCAGGCATTTCTCCTGGTGTTATCCCGCCCAATCACCCCACCTGCCACTGTTCCTCCCCTACCCTTCCCTTTACACCCCCACCTAGCCCAGTGAGTGTTGTTCCTGTCCCTGTGCCCAAGTGTTCCCATTGTTCATCACCCACATAAGAGTGAAAACATGCAGTGTTTGGTTTTCTGTTCTTGTGTCAGTTGCTGAGAAGGATGGTTTCTAGATTTATCCATGTATCTACAAAGGACATGAACTCATCATTTTTTATGGCTGCATAGTATTCCATGGTGTATATGTGCAACATTTCCTTTGTCCAGTCTATCATCAATGGGCATTTGGGCTGGTTCCAGGTCTTTGCTATCATAAACAGTGCTGCAACAAACATAGGTGTGCATGCGTCTTTATAATAGAACAATTTATAATCCTTTGAGTATAGGCCCAGTAATAGGATTGCTGAGTCAAATGGAATTTCTATTTCTAGGTCCTTGAGGAATCACCACATTGTCTTCCATAATGGTTGAACTAATTTACACTCCCAACAGCAGTGTAAAAGTGTTCCTATTTCTCCACGTCCTCTCCAGCATCTGTTGTCTCCAGATTGTTTAATGATCGCCATTCTAACTGGTGTGAAATGGTATCTCAATGTGGTTTTGATTTGTGTTTCTCTAGTGACCAATGATGATGAGCATTTTTTCATATGTTTGTTGGCTGCATAAATGTCTTCTTTTGAAAAGTGTCTGTACATATCCTTTGCTCACTTTTGAGTGGGTTTGTTTGTTTGTTTCTTGTAAATCTACTTTAGATCTTTGTAGATTCTGGGTATGAGCCCTTTACCAGATGTGTAGCTTGCATAAATTTTTTCCCATTCTCTTGATTGCCAGTTCACTCTAATGATTGTTTCTTTTGCTGTGCAGAAACTCTTAAGTTTAATTAGATCCCATTTGTCTATTTTGGCTTTTGTTGCAGTTGCTTTTGGTGTTTTAGTCATGAAGTCCTTGCCTGTGTTTATGTCCCAAATGGTGTTGCCTAGGTTTTCTTCTAGGTTTTTTATGGTGTTAGTTCTTATGTTTAAATCTTTAATCCATCTGTAGTTAATTTTTTATAAGGTGTAAGGAAGGGATCCAGTTTCAATTTATTAATATTTTTTCTAGAATTAGGAAAAATTACATAAATTTTAAGTAATTGTGTTTTCGAATTTAGTAGTAGTATAGAACAGTCTACTAAATGTTGTTTCTGGACATTTTCATTCTTCATGGGGAAGTTTCCTGAGGCCTCCCAATCGTACTTTCTGTATAGCCTGTGGAACTGTGAGTCAATTAAACCTCTTGTCTTGATGAATTACCCAGGCTCAGGTAGTTCTTTAGAGGAGTGTGAGAATAGATTTATTAAGTTACTGAGCATTTTAAAAAGAAGTACCTAATTGCCTTTTTTGCACTTTGAAATTTTAGTTCTTGTTTAGATTTTAGTTTAAAATGGAGTCCACCGGTAGAAAATGGGTTTCCCTTTGAAAACCAGCTATCTATCTTGAACATATTTCTACCAGACTATCAAAACAAAAAGAAACCTGGAATAAAATACAGAAAGCATTTGTTGGAACAGAAACCATAAAAAATGTGTCTGTCACCTAAAATCTGTCACAGAAAGTTTGTGAGACAATTGCAAGATGGTTTAATGTGAAAATTGTGGTGCCAACACTTGGGACATGAATTAAACAGAAGAAAAAGATTCCCAAATAGTAAGACTGAGAAAATGTTTTATTTTGGGTCCTTCATTGGAGAATAGGAAGATAAATATACATTGAATTATAATTGTGAACCCCATTATTATTTTGTGTGAAGAACTTTGGTTTTATAAAATCTCAGATAGCACTTGTATGATCAACTCATTAGATTTCTGCTTGTAGATTAATCACCTTCTAAATTATCTGTGACCAATCCTTTAGCAGTCACATGCTCTTCTGGGCTCACACTCCTTGCAATCAGTTAGCTGGTGGTCAGGGAATGAAGATTAATTTTAATATTTGCCTTAGGCAAACAATTCAGAAGGCAGATCTCCTGCTAAAATGTTATGTATCCCTAAACCAATTATGAAATATAAATGGTTTCTGGATTATTTCAAGTCAAAAACTTGTTAGGAGACCTTGATTTGCTACAGGATCTTTTTATCTAAAAATAATTTCTCAGAAGAAATTTATCTCCTCTTTTTCTTATTTTGTAGAACTGCTGTATCTTTGACATACAATTGAAGCATTTATAATTAGAAAATGTGCAGGGTTTTTTAGTCCCCTCAAATATACTCAATGAATACATTTCTGCTGACTTTTCCCAGCTCTATGTAAATTCTGTGTTGTTGTTTGTTTCTTGGGTACATGCACACTAAGCCAGACTGGATAGACTGAGGATATCTTGGGCACAAGTGTCTATATTCTGTAGTATCAGAAAACTTGGAAGTTGTTGAACCCAGAAAAAAATATTACATTGGTTTATTTACACAAAGAGATCATATTAAAGGCAAAAATTAAAAATAAATATCTCTCAGTATTCCAAATAAAAACATATTTTCCAAACTGAAAGTCTCGTAGACCCAGCTCAATTAATGACCCTAAAGTTACCTCTCAGTAATGTAAAAACTGTCTAATATTATTTGCTGTTATAATCCCAAAGTGAAGATGATTACCATTTCATGTCATTCTAATAATTTTGAATAATATCTTCAAATAATTTCAATGTAAAAATGTTGAGCAAATGCCTGCTGACAATGATTTATTAAGTTGTTAAGCATTTTAAAAAGAAGTACCTAATTGTCTTTTTTTCACTTTAAAATTTTAGTTCTTGTTTAGATTTTAGTTTAAATTTAACATTTATTGAAGGCAATATGATTGTCTCAAAAAAAAACACTAAGGCTATTTAATCACCCAATTTACCATATTACTGTTTAGTTCAATGGAACAAATGATTTTGTGGAAGCCTGTTGGATAAGAATAGCATTACAAGAAGAGTATAGATCCTCTATTAGGCATAGAGAGAATGCTCACATGTCACATTTTCTTGTTGTAAAATAAAAATGAACATTCTTCAAGATATAAACCAAAAGAGATTTAGATATAGAGCAAATGAAAGCCTTAAATGTGAAACTTTTAGATTTATTCGTTAAAGAATAATACAACCTTGTTATATAAGGAAATAATTGGAGTATAGGGTCCTATAAAAATTAAAATATTAAGATTTGCTATGAGATTGTCCTTTTTTATTTTTTATATTTTATTTTTTTGAGACAGAGTTTTATCCTGTTATCCAGGCTGGAGTGCAGTGGCGTGATCTTAGCTCACTGCAACCTCTGCCTCCCGAGTTCAAGTGATTTTCATGCCTCATCCTCTTGAGTAGCTGAGATTACAGGCATGTACCATCATGCCTGGCTAATTTTTTGTATTTTTAGTAGAGATGGTCAACCCATCTTTATTTCGAGATAAATAAAATGGGTTTACCATCTCTACTAAAAATACAAGAAATGTTGCCCAGACTGGTGTTGAACTCCTGGCCTCAAGGGATCTGCCCACCTCGGCCTCCCAAAGTGCTGGGATTACAGGTATGAGCCACCATGCCTGGACTGGTTTGTTGTTTTTCAATGAACTTGGGAATAGATGAGGATGAGAAGAGTGACACACGTGCCAGAAACCATTCATCTAGCTTCCCATATCGGCTGAGGCCAGATACGTAAGTCTAACACTGGGGAGAAATGTGGTTTTTTATTTTCTGTCTGTGTGAATCAGAATAAAACATTTCAACCTGAAATCACACAGTTAAATATCCTGGTACATATTATAGAAGATATCCACACAAAGAATTTCAAGCAAAAAAAATTATGGTCTTGTTAGTAATTTGGGGGATTTGCAAAGCATTGAAGACATTGTAACTTTTCTTTAATATTTCTTGAATATTCCACAGAATTCCTTCCTTGAGGGCAATATTTCTGGCTAACATGTCTCTTGTTGTTCAGAAAAACGTCTACCTTGTGTTGGATGCTCAGTACATTTGGTTCTTATTAAAAGAAATAAAATAATAGTATGAATTATTTAATATTTTCAATTTGCAATGTGAATCCCAAGTCAAAAACACTTAAATTTTTACTTTGCTACCACTTTCTAATAATTATGATAGTGTAGTAGTATCTAAGAGATTAGGCTCTAAAATCTGAGAATAATCATGAGTCAGTTCTAGTTTGATTATTTACTAGTTTTATAAAACACAGCAGATTCGCTCGGCCTTATAAAGCCACTTTTCTTCTTAGAAAATATGTAAAATAATAGATGCTAACTTACAAACTGATTGTGAAGATCCAACAAGCTAAGGGATATTATCATAGCAATATGGCCCACTCACATTGTGTGCAATGAAAAATCATCTATTAAAACAAACGAATGGACAAGCATTATTCAGCAGGTTACTCAATAGAAAAACTATGTGTATATCATGCTTCCGAAGGTTACTTGTTTAAGTCTGCAGCGTTTACATTCAAAGAAATTTTTTTAAGTCTTAACACATGAGGACATTAGCAAATAGTACCCTGTAAACATTTAATGATAGTTAGAATCATCTATAAAACCAAATGCTTTGTTTATTAATGTTTGAGGGAGTATAATCAATAATGATACCAATAATTAAGATATAAAGTCAATCTATTTGATTAATCATGGCTTTATTTCCATACTGGCCTATCATGCCATGAGTTGCCCAAGCAGACTGTGAGACCTCTGAAATTATTTTATAATACCTACTTTGAGTTTTTTATTTATTCTGCCAGAAGTGAGTGTGAATTATTTCCCTCTCGTTAGATGATGCCTAAAACAAATAACCTTAAGTAGCTTCCAAAAGTAAATATTATTTCTTGTTCATGTTACAAGTCAGTGGGTACGGGTCTGCAGCTATGGTTCTGTTTCAAAATAATAACTGAGTTCAGGTCTGCTCCATGATCTTCTTCATCCTGAGGGTTCAGTCTAAAGTAGCAGCACTTTTGTGTGAGAGGTCCATTCTTTTGTCAGAGGGAAAAGATTGAAAGAGTTAAAATGTAAACTGCAGATTTCCCTTAAACATTCATTTCATACCTGGCCATGAACAAAATACATCATATGGCCAAGCACAAAGTCGGAGGCAGGGACCTATATTCTTCCCATACATGTTACATGATCATAGGCAGAGATCTATGATTACTTTTTAATCAGAGGACAGAGTGATAGAACAGTGATAAATATGCTTCACGGAAATCAAGGTTCAGAATTTTACCTCCTATAGACATAATCTCAATGAAACATAAATCAGGTGCATATTTCTTCAAAAAAGCAGTAAAAAGATTTGGAAACATTTTCTGAACGAAGATTAGAAGTAAGAACTTAACCTCCCATCTATTTTACGTGAAAGACTATATGATGGAAGAATAAATCCATAATCTCCATGATTTCTTGACGAGAAACAGATGAAGACAGCATGAAACACACGTGAGGATGAAGCCACAGGGCATCACCAATTCATTTGGCCTTTCTGATACAGTTTTTCCTTTATAGAGGGAAGTGGTTTTCAAAGGAAGATGAAAACCAGTCTGACATAAAGCCGTATTCAAATTCAATCAAAGAGGCTAATCTCCCAGGAAGGACATTGGATTGATAAACTAAAAGATGAATTAAACGACATCCAAAACTGAGAATCAACCCTGAGATTTGGCAATCAGTGAATCACTGGCCACCTGATCAGAGCCTGTCTTTGTAATACATCATGATCTAAAAGCAAGTCGATACCAGTCAATCATATTTATGATCTTGCTAAATGATGAATGATGAGTGAGGACAAGACAGTTGAAATTTTTCTGTAATATTTCTTTGGGCAATAAAATGTAGGGAGTCTAAGGAGACAATCATGAGTTGAAAACACAGGAAACAGCGTCAGCCTCTGATAGTGAACATATCTAATATAAAAAGCTTGTTAAGTTAGAAAGACCCAAGAAAGTTACTTAATTTTATTTAGCCACAATATCCATAACTCGATTTACTAGTATCTACTCCATGGAGAAGTCATGAGATTTAATAGCACATCCAACAGATATTCCTGTTTTGTTTGCTTTTGCTGTCATGATGATGATAATACTTTATATTTCAATCTCTTTTGAGCAGTGACATAATGATGCATGAGTAAATTTCTCTTGGATTAAGCCACAGAGACTTGAGCACTGTTGGTTTTCACAATATAGATACAGTATATGCTGCTTATAAAACTTACCTCTCTAAACTATAGTAAGAAATAAAGGAAACATCTAGAATCAGTGCCTAGTGGAGGCTGGAACAATAGCGAGCCTTCCTGAGGAGAGTAGAGGAATAGCTCCTCACATGTGTGCGCACTTGTGTGTGTGTTTGCATGTACATGCCTGGTGTGCATATACATGCGTGTTTATGATATGATTAGGTGGACTTCACGTGAATGGGTAGATAGCAGGAGACCAAAAGTGTGACATGCCATGACTTTAAACTTTCTCCATCCATTTTCTAGGGTAAGTTCTAGAAAGGAGGATAGAGTGGTGTGTCCATGTGTATGTTATACTAAAAAATATTAGAAAACCCTGAATTAAGCTCTTCTAGTGTTTCCATAATTTTTTTCTTTCTATGGAAACTTGCATTCCTTGAATTATGAACTTTCATGGAATTTAGAGCAGCAGGCTTCTTATGGAGTATACTTTTGATTTCACCTGTTAGAAATTGCCCATGCTTATGGGATACTATTCAGTCAACCAAATCGACTCTGGAAAGTCAGGGCAATGGCATGCAAGAAGACAGTTGGTGACTAAAAATGGAATACATTCTATCCAATTCACTGACCCTGAATAAAGCACACAGGGTTGTTTGCTGGGATCATACACCTGCTAAAAGGCATTCTCAGAATCAGTAATATGGCTAAAGATTTCAGCACTCATGTATCTCCAAAGTGGCACATGTTGAATGGGATATGATTTGTTCAGGGGCTATGTGTAGGAACTTTTGTCTACAGATAATCAACTTAAACAGAGAGAAAATTTGCACTTTGTTGCTGGCTGATCTAAAAATGAGTGAATAGTAGTAGATCCAAAGCAAAACTCCACTTAATTTGGGGGGTAGAGGGAAGAGAAAGCCCAAACAGAATGAAATAGTACTGTGACTGCTCCCTCAGAGTGAAAATGTTAAATTCTGTCTCTCCAAACATTATCTCCACCCCCAAAATTGAGCCCAACAGGAAGAACTAGGAATATAGTAACATAATTATGATTTCTATATAGCATGTGCCTTCATCATTAATATTTGCTAATTAATAAAATCTACCTGGGGTTTAGTAGTTTATTGTTTCTTATATTGACGTATGTCTTTGGGAGCAATTGTTATTCAGATTCTATGGAATAGATAAAATTTTGCCTAATAAGAATAATTGATATGCTAAAGCTTATTTCTATAATTTGTAATATTTTGGGGAATTTATCAAACAATTTTTGTTAAAAATTTTAGAAACAAAATTTGTTTTAAGTCAACAGATGTAGTCAGTTAAAAAGCCACAGGATAGTCACTTGGGAGGACTGCTACTCAGGACACCAATATTACTGATAAGGATTTAATTGGAGAAAGAATTTTAGTGCAAGAGCACTATGGGCCTCACAGTTGAATCCAAGAATTTTTAATCCCAAAGTCCAAGCAAGGATGGGCCCAAGCTGACTTCATACTTCCACTTGCTGATCCAGGGATTAGAGATACCAGTGAGAGAGTGGACAAGAGAGAGAGTAGAAAGATGGAACTAAGCCACATGTGCCTAGCTATTACTTCCAAAGTTACCAGTCAAGTGATTATTTTCATCTCCCCAAGGGTGAAATAAATAGTGCATTGGAGAGAGACTTGGAGTTATACTCCTAAAGCTCCCTTCACAGGAAAGAAACACATCAGGAATGAGAAAGAAGTAGTCCCAACTAATATTATACAGCATTCATTGGTACCTCCAAATTGAGTGTTAGCTTGTAAGTTAAATGATGAGCTTCAGGATCAACTTTATTCACTAATTTTGATAGGAGAGCTGTTCATAGGAAGAGAAAGTTTAGCATAGCATAGTAGCAATAGTTGATGGCAAGAGGAACTGTGACAGAGCAAGAAGGCCTTTCCTGGTTTGTATTTGAGGACACACACACACACACACACACACACACACACACACTCTAACAAAAAGTACTTGTGTGTGGGAGGTGGAGAAAAATCAAAATGATGAAGACTTTGTTACTACCTCGCTTTGGGTAACTGCAGAAGTTCTCAGGAGACTCAGGCAGCTTATGTCAAAAATAGTTTAGCAGACTATGAAGAGCTGATCCAGGAGTTTTCAGGAAAGGTCTAAAATCAGGTCACTAAATTTTGTGTGAGTAGAGAAACTTGGAAATTGAAGTTACCTTAAGAGGGATATTTGGAGTACACTATTAGGGAAAGGCATATTTTAAAGATGACATACAGTTATTCTTAGATTTTAAATGAGCACTTCGGAACTATACTTTGAAATTTACATAGATTGTTTCAGTAGCTGCTTTATACCTTTAAAGATTGATAGTCTATCTGAAAAGACCCAATAATAACAATTAGCATTTATTTATTGTGATACGCATTTATTTATTTACTGAAAGATAAATTATTGAGCCAATGTTGACTCTTTAAGGTAATTTTCCAACTATTTGAATTAACTTTATTTTTAAAGCTGGCAGAAGGTAGCATGATATAAAAAAAGAAAAGACACTGTAGTGAGAATCAGGGAATCAGGTACTAGGTGCTCCACCAACCACCCGAGAGATTTCCACCACTTTAGGTACATTGTACAGAATTAAAATGGAAAGAAGTCTTGGAGAAAAACTGTTTACATAGTATAATCTTACAGAAGAAACCTCTGACACTTTAGGGGAAAGTGTTTTCCCAAAGAACGGCAGTGAGTCAATGGCAGAGCTAGGATTAGATTCCAGATATTCTTGCCCCTAGTTTAGTTATTTTCCTCTAAATAATCTCTACGATGTCTTTGACCTCTTCAATTCTGTGTTTGTAGTGACTTCCTCTTTGGCACTTTTTAACTCCTAAAATGTGGTTAGGGTGTATATTCTTATTCCTCCCACCACTTCACTTTACAGATATAGAAGCAGAGCTGAGAATGTAGGAATTACTGACTGTGTCCTGGGGGATACAGGTTGGCTATTCTGAAAACAAAGATACAAAGTTCAAATTTCTCTTAGAATAATTTACAAGAGCTAAACTTCAACGTAACTCTACATTCGTATACCTAGTACCCTACCAGTATCTTTCTTGTTAACACAGAACAACAAAGAAGTTAGGTAACCATCTCTGAGAGATGCTGGCATGGCTCTGTTTCAATAAAAGAGACTTCAACAGATAAAGTTTTATAAATGTTTTGATTTCCAATGTCTGACTACTGTTTGATAAGTTAATATTAATGAATACATGGTAAAATATTCTTCAGCATAATTCTAGAGTGCATCCAATCCTGTGGTTATTATTTATACTTTACCATTCATTTTCAAAACTTGGACAGCTCCCATGTGGGTTTATCCGTATTGTAAAGAACTGCCAAATAGTACTGCTACATTCCTGTATAGGAGGAACTGGACGTTTACGCCACCCTTCCTCCCTGTGGAGTGTTTATGACCGCTGGCCATCCTGTGCCCTAAAGAACAGTTATCTTGGCCAGGCACAGTGGCTCACGCCTGTAGTCCCTGCACGTTGGGAGGCCGAGGTGGGCAGATCACGAGGTCAGGAGATCGAGACCACCCTGGCTAACATGGTGGAACCCCATCTCTACTAAAAATAAAAATAGTAATACAAAAAATTAGCCAGGCGTGGTAGCACGCACCTGTAGTCCCAGCTACTTGGCAGGCTAAGAAGGCTGAGGCAGGAGAATCGCTTGAACCCAGGAGGTGGAGGTTGCAGTGAGCCAAGATTGCTCCACTGTACTCCAGCCTGGGCAACAGAGCAAGACTCAGACAAAAAAAAAAAAAAAAAAATTATCCCTGAATTAACCCTTATTTCCCTGTTGGTTAATTGGTTCCAGTGAACACACATCAGTACTTAGGAGTATATTTTTCAATAAAAATGGCTATGTCCTTGAAAGATCGTTTTGACTCTTGAGTGTATCACATGAGATATGGGTTAGATGCTGCCCAGACATCAACATGTGCTATTGCACAATTCCATTATGCTTATTTTGTTTTCTCATGCACAGCAAGAAGCAGCAGATGCTAGAAGTGGCCATCCACTCCTCACCTGGGCAAGATTGCCCTGCCTAGTCTAATATTACACACAGGCTCCACAGTAACCCCCTAGCATATAACTTCTTAAGACAGGAGGCTGAATTATCCAGTGAGTTTTCCTGCCTCCCCTGTGGGGTCAGGGTTCCCCTTTCCCTTTTTAGTTCAGCTCTCCTTGTTATTTTCGTAACACTTAGCAAAAGATAACAGATTAAGCCAAGTGCAGAGATAATGAAATATAAATTAGTAGGCTTTCTAGCCTTTATCCACAGCCCTGTCAGAGTGTATTATCTGATAGATTGAGTTCAGAGCAAGTCAGTTAAATTTTCCCTTATCAGAAACTGAGTGTGAAGTGTGGTAATGTTGCTAAGTGCAGAACAAAAATCTCTCTCTTTTGCATCCCTTGACTGCTCCAGGCAACATTCTTGGAAACCTCTGACTAGGAAGGAAGAGAAGACCCTGAGATATATACAGTGTGACAAGCCAGGAGGCTATGCTTCTCTGGTAACCATTCTATGAACGGCAGTCGCCTGTGGCTGTGACATTACCACACTTTGCTCAGCTTCAGAAAGGGAAATTTAACTGACGACTGCTATGAACTGAAGCCACAGCCTAAACCAGATAATACACCCTGACAATACTGTCAGGCAAAAAAGGCTATGTTCCCATTGATTTCATTGCATTAGAGACATATTACCCTGAGCAGTGTGTGTTCAAGGGTATATTGTGCACACTGTGGGAATATCAAAGGGGATGCACATTGATTCAGGCAGGAGCAGGCCTCCAAGAGAAGAATCTCTGGAGTGGCCTGCCTGAAACATGTAGCATTTGGTACAGTGGAGAAGACGATACAATTGATGGTAATTATAACTTGGTTCTCCATCTGTATCAACTGTTACCTGCTGGGTTTATTTGAGAGAGAAAACCAAATTCAAATGTATGAAGAGCAACACTGGATCTCTGTTTTTGCAGAAATGTTGCAGATGTACTATAAAATATGGAGAAAATGAGGAATGTAAAAACAATGTCTGAAGCATCTCGAAGTTTACTAATTACTTCACTTGATTTCATTTGTAGATAAGAAGCCTTCTAGAAGTTTCTTTCTTATTGTTTTAACTCTCACATATAGCTTTTACCACAAAACAGTCTTGGCACACGTCCATACAAATAAGTTAACATTCCTATCTCAAATAATTAATTTGGCAAAATGTTAAAATTCACATACTAATGCAAAGACAAAAAGAATCAGAGAAAAGTATTTTATAATTTATTTTTTTAAAATCATAAAGATACCTCATAATTTTTAAATGCATTTTTAATATTGTTTGTGCATGCCCTGTATGGATCAGGAGGTCAAAGAAGGCAAAAAATATAGCAGGAAAGAAGTATGCCTTTACTTCTTATAAAATAAAAAAGATGAAATTCTAAAAACATCTTGAGACTTAGGCTGGAAAAATCAATTCATTAATACTTTAAAAAAAAAGTATTAAGTAATCTCTATTCAGGATTCCTAGAATGTTTTTCTTAAATCTTTTGACTTTAAAGTCATCCAAAGTACTGATCTCAAGATGATTCACCTCTTCCATCACTCTGTTCATAATTCTTCCCATTTCTAAGACCTTTCTTTTTTTGTACACCATCTGAGTTTTGGACTTTTGTAGCTCATTTGTTTTAACCGTGGCCTATTGACATATGGGTGGATATCAACATCAAAATCTTAGTCATTTCCTCCTTAATTGGGTTTATGGACTCTTTCAACTTAAATCATCTATACAGTAAGTTAACAGTTCACTGTTTTCACTGAAAAAGCTGTCCATGCCTTTCTGAAGGAAGGATTAACTCATAATCAGGAGGGTGATTTATTGTTCAAAAGCCTCAGTTTTTATGGCATCTTTTTTTATTAGAATAATAAACAAGTAATGTGGAAAATGAGAGCAAGTGGTAAAAGGGAGAAAAAAAGATTTGAGCATGCTTAAGTCTTTCATAACTTATTCCCTTACAGTTAAAGGATGACATCACACTGAAAAACTAGATGACCAACTTCTCCTTTACTAAAGGCCAAAATGATCCACTGCACAGGAAGGAAAGCAGGGAGGAAAGAGCCCTGGAAAGTTTGGGCTCAAATCACTTCTCTTTTTCTCCAGCCCTGCCCTGGAGCCCCCCAGCCATATTTCTGTAATCTATGCAGACTTCTACCCTCAATACCCATTTGTATGACCAAGTACTTTACTTTTTGAAATTAAAATATCTTATATATAAATGAGCAAATGAAGCATATTAAATTATTAGTATAAAGATAAATTGTTACTACTGTAAAAAATATTAAATATTATTAATATCGGCCAGGCATGGTAGCTCACACCTGTAATCCCAGCACTTTGGGAGGCCGAAGTGGATGGATCACAAGGTCAGAAGTTTGAGACCAGTCTGGCCAACATAGTGAAATCCTGTTTTTACTAAAAATACAAAAAATTAGTCGAGTATGGTGATGTGTGCCTGTAATCCCAGCTACTCAGGAGGCTGAGGCAGGAGAGTCACAAGAACCCAGGAGGCGGAGATTGCCATGATCCAAGATCATGTCATTGCACTCCAGCCTGGGCAACAGTACAAGACTCCACTTCAAAAAAAAAAAAAAATTAAGATAGCATTAATTTAAAAATTCAATTAGTATAAAAAGTCAAGATTAACATAATGGTGAATTATATCATTTATGACACACTTATGGATCAGTTTTTTGCATTAGTTTCTACGTTCAACATTAAAGTTATCGTTACTTTCTTTTCTTACTATTGCCTGACGTATTCCCTATGCCCCTTTATTTCTAATTTTTATTGTTTATTTGTGGTGTCTTTTGTTAATAGTGTACAGTTGAATCTTTTTTGAACACATTCTGTGTCTTCTGTTTTAAATATATTAATTCTTCCTACATTTGAATGTATCTTGCCACCTTTTCTTCTATGGTCTTTGCTTTTGACCCAGCTTTCTCTTTATAGTTAAATTGACAGACTTTTCTTTTGTTAAGTGGTGCAGAAATTTGTTCTTATATACAAACTATAATAGTGACCATTAGATTTTGTGCAAACTCATTAAAGTGCTACTAACATCTAGGTATTATCTGTAGCCTCTCCCTCATCCCAAGTGCGCCGAGGGCTGCCACGTCTAGCTCAAACACCTTCCAGGTACAGACCTTTGATTTTATTTTCCAGTTTTACTTTTGATTTTTGGGTGTGTGTGTTGGCATTGAAGAAAGAGATATTGCGTGCATGTGTCTATAGTCACTTTGAATTAGTAAAGCATATCCTCCAATAACCTCTTCAGAAGGAGTGTGCAAAACGACAAACCTTCTGAATTCATTGATATTTTTAAAAGTCTTTTTATCCTCAAAATTGAATCTAACTTTAGGATTCTATGTTTAAAACTTTTTCCTGCAGAACTTTCAACAAAATTATGACATTTATTGAGAGTATCCAAGATGCTCATGGATACATTTTTTTGTTAATATCACTGTTATTTGTTTCTAGATTACCTCTTTATTCTCTCTGGGAGCATTTATGATTTTTCCTCTACATTTTTAGAACTTAAAATTCTTTAAAAATGTACAGTTTCTTGTTACAAATTCTGGTTAAAACAATGGGTCAAATGTCAAATATGTTTTTGTGAATCATTCACAGAGTCAAGTATAGACACACACATACACACACACACACACACACACACACACACACACGCACACTGTTTGCCACTATGGGTTATAACATTGAATAAATATAGCTCCATCCTGGTTAATTCCACAATTTCCTGGTAGTGACACACATTAAACTAGTATTTCAAATATGCATATATTATATTTTGGGCTATAAAGGCAAAACACAATATAGGATGAGTATAAAATGGCCAGGGCAGAACAGAGTGAGGATTAGGAGACAAGTCAGAGAAAGTTTCCCCAAATAAATAATATGTAATGCCACCCATGAAACATGAAAAGATATACAGGTAAGTAGTTAGGTAAGGGGAAGAGAAGTTGAGGAGATCTTTATCATTAACTTTACCCAGTAAAAATATAAATGACACAAATAATAAACTAGAAAAAGTTGTAATCCTTAACTAAAAAGTACCATTGATTTAAGCTATAATCTATTATTTATAATGCCCTTTGTATGCTCATAATCCACAACTTGCTTTATCCTAAACTCTTGTCTATAGGATGAAACCAAAAAGGTAGAAAAATGAATAGTCTTGTGTTTTCAAACAACTTAATTGCTAACTCATACCATAGCCCACCTGACTCAGTGGGTTGTGCTCTATAAAAAATTTCTTACACCTCAAAGTATCTTTCACTGACTGCCTTATATAGGAGCCTGGAGGGCATATTAGTATCAGAATTCATCTCCCACTTGTAGATTGACAAATTCAAAGGTTGTGACTTATTTCTCAATAGAAAAACACTTTTTTAAAAAATGACTAATGAAAAAAAGCAGAATGAGAATCTGAGATACTCTTCAGACTAAAGGTGGGGGACTCAGGTATATAATTTTGCGAGTATTTATTTGATTCTACAGTGCAAACATTGGAGTCTGGGAAACAACAGCAGACTCAGAAGCCAATCTGATACAAAATTTACTTGTGTTTTTTCTTTCCTGAACTGTGAAGTGGCTATTAGAGTACTATTACATGGTTTTTAGAACTAGGACAATGGGAGGTGTAATGAGACAACTCTATAAGGGTGCAATTCCAGGATTCCCCAGGCATATCTGTATTCAAATCAAATTTTATAGTTTAAATGTGATGAGGTGTGTTCTCACTCATAAGTGGGAGTTGAACAATGAAAACACATGGCCACAGGGAGGGGAACATCCCACACCAGGGCCTGTCGAGGGTTGGGGCACAAGGGGAGAGAGAGGATTAGGAGAAATACCTGATATAGATGACAAGTTGATGGGTGCGGCAAACCACCATGGCACATGTATACCTATGTAACAGACCTGCATATGCTGCACGTGTATCCCAGAACTTAAAGTATAATAAAAAATAAGTAAATAAATGTGATGTGGTGGCAACACAGTACACAGTCCAAGGTCAGAGAGGCAATTATTCCTTCCCATCTCCATGGCTTTCTCTCTATAGTTGATTAGAATAGGTCACAAATTGGAGAATGGACAAATTTGGCTTTCTGCTCCTTTACTGGAATAACCAGAGGAATCACAAGATAAAATCAATGGCAAAATGACTACAAAAATCTCGTTACTGGGACAAAAATCTCTTTGTGGCTAATCAGACTGTATCAGCAACTCACAAAGATATTAGTGTTTTAGGACGTCATATAATTTCTACATATTAGTCATAATAATTATGCCCCATTGAAAAATAATTTTCCGTTCTCATTTTAATAAGGAGAAAAGTGGTAGAAGCAAACCCCTCAATTTTTTCCATCTGTTATATTCATGTGACTGTGTTTCTTTTTTCTTTTTTCCCTTTTTTCCACAGATCAACAAGATAAACCTAACTGCCTGCCTGCAAAAAAAGGATGAAAGGGGCTCCACTGTGAACTGAAGTTTCAGTTAAGATGCCTTATACTGGCTGATGTTCTGAAATTAGCATGAAACAGCACCAGAGGAAACAGAGGGATTCTTCCCTGTTGTACGAGGGACCCTGTGAACTTTCCAAATGCCTGAGATCTCATTACTGACAACATTTTTTGCCCTCCAAGTTTTCACATAGTGACCTTATGGCTTCTATTGGAGCACGGATGCAGATTTCCTCTCCAGTGAAATGGCATGAACAGAGTGAAAAACGTAGTCTTTAAGAAGGCAAGCTGTGCACCACCGACATAATTAGGAAAGCTGCTTGGGAGGAGAGCGGTAGACATCTAATGGGCTAGCAAGGATAAGGTGGAAAATAAGAGTGTGGTAATGTGGTGGAAGCACTGTTTGAGTTTTCCTTTAGGTAGGCTGAAAAACAAAATATTAAGCCTGCTGAAAGCCTTTCGGAGTTTGGGGATTAAAAGCTCTAAGGAAGCTTACACCACTGCAGAAAGGGAAGAGAGATAAGTGTTCTGCCTTCAGTAGCTGTTTCTGATTACTACTCTTTTGACCCAAATTCACTTCAAAAAGCAGCATTGTCAGTGGGAGAGAGTCCTAGAAAATGTTGTTAATTATTTCAGTATAGAACATGGGATTTCAAGCAGGCTATGGGACATATTTTCATTAAAGTTCAAGAAAAATTTTAAAAATAAGCATCTGATTTTAAGAGTAAACGTCACAAGATCAAGGACTCTATTAGTCATTGTATTTTAAAGCCCTTATAAGAATTCATGAATCCTGTAGAAGCTGTCAGTTTGGACACATTGCCAAACTTACTTCATCTATTTAAAGACAATAATTATCCCTATTTCAAAGAAATTTTCTGTAAGAAGTAACCAAGATAACATATGTAAAATACTTAAATGAGTACTGAACCATATCAATGTTAGCTATTTTTTGTTGTGATAAATGATAAAAACCTAAATTGAGGCCACAGTAATGGCAACAGATGGAAACATGATATTTGAAAAATATTTAGGCAGTAAAATTAGAAAATTCTGGAGACTCACTAGATACATATATAACAAAGAAGGAGGAATCAAGGATAATTCTTAGAATTTATCATAAACAGCTGAGTAGATGGAACGTCAGCAACTGAAACTGAGAGTACCAAAACAGGATAAAAGTTGAGTGGGGAAGATGATGAAGACAAGTTAGGAGATCCTGAGATCCTCATGAATTTTATCAGGACAGGATAACCAACTGCCTGCTCTTAGAATACAAAGAGTTTTTAAGGGGGAAAAAATGGTACCATAAGCCTTCAAATAATCTGGTTGGGTTTAGTGATATGGAAACAAAATATTAAAGAAGGTCAAAGAGAATGATTTAATGGTGTCAAATACCACAAAAAGAGGGAGGAAAACAATTTCAGCAAGAGGGAACAATATGAATAGAAGCCTGAAGGACAGAATGGGGTTCAGTGGCTAATACTAGAAAAAGATAAAAGAAATAATGTAAAATGAAAGTAAAGATGAAAGCATAGCTATAAT
>PVKP010017803.1:0-45411 GCA_004027715.1 Plecturocebus donacophilus | reverse complement strand
AAAAAAAAAAAAAAAAAAAAAAAAAACAAAAAAAAAAAATTGAGTTGTCAAGGTGAGATTAATGCAACAGCTTCAGAAACCTAAAAAAGAGAATCAAAATTTATATGGCATATATATTTATGAGGAATCTAAGAGACACACTTGTCTTTAAGCCTTCTACCCACTTGTCCAGCCATGCCAAGATGGAAGATGATAGCCCTTTGCATTGGGTTAGAAAAAGCAATCGAGGAAAATTAATGTTTTGGCATTGAAAAAAGTAAATTTACTTCACTTGATATGGGTATTGTGAAGCAAAAGATCTGAGGATATTTGCCTGTCTAGAAGAAAATAAACAAGGCAGTCTGATGAATTACAAGAAATTTTGGACTCTGGATCAGATAATTCTGATTTAAAATTTCAATTTGGCCACTTATCAGCTATTTGACATTTGTCCCATTTCTTAACTGATATGATATTTCATTTCCCACACATAAAAGATACGTACACACACACGCACATACACAGATATAAAACTTATAACTGGTATAAGAATCTTCAATAAAATACTGGCAAACCGATTGCAACAACACATCAAAAACTTATCCATAACGATCAAGTAGGCTTCATCCCGAGGATGCAAGGCTGGTTCAGCATACACAAGTCTATAAACATAGTCCACCACATAAACAGAACCAAAGACAAAAACCACATGATTATCTCAATAGATGCAGAGAAGGCCTTCGACAATATTCAACAGCCCTTTATGCTAAAAACTTTCAAAAAACTAGATATCAACAGAACATATTTCAAAATAATAAAAGCTATTTACAACAAACCCACAGCCAATATCATACTGAATAGGCAAAAACTGGAAGCATTCCCTTTGAAATCTGGCACTAGACAAGGATGTCCTCTCTCACCATTCCTATTTTATATAGTATTGGAAGTTCTAGCCAGAGTAATCAGGCAAGAAAAAGAAATAAAGGTATTTAACTGGGAAAGGAGGAAATCAAATTGTCTCTATTTGCAGATGACATGATTGTATATAGAAGACCCCATCATCTCAGCCCAAAATCTCCTGAAACTGATAAGCAGCTTCAGCAAAGTCTCAGGATACAAAATCAATGTGCAGAAATCATAAGCATTCCTATACACCAATAACAGACTTAATGAGAGCCAAATCAAGAATGAACTGCCATTCACAATTGCTACAAAGAGAATAAAATACCTAGGAATACAGCTAACAAAGGATGTAAAGGACCTCTTCAAGGAGAACTACAAACCACTGCTCAAGGAAATAAGAGAGGACACAAACAGTTGGAAAAACATTCCATGCTTATGGTTAGGAAGAATCAATATTGTGAGAATGGCCATACTGCCCAAAGTAATTTATAGATTTAATGCTATCCTCATTAAGCTCCCTATGACCCTCTTCACAGAACTGGAAGAAAACATCTTAAACTTCATATGGAACCAAAAGAGAGCCTGCATAGCCAAGACAATCCTAAGTGAAAAGAACAAAGCTGGAGGCATCATGCTACCAGACTTCAAACTATACTACAAGGCTACAGTAATCAAAACAGCATGGTACTGCTACCCAAACAGAGATGGAACAGAACAGAGGCCTCAGAGGCAATGCCACATATCTACAACCATCTGACCTTGACAAACCTAACAAAAACAAGCGGTGGGGAAAGGATTCCCTGTTTAATAAATGGTGTTGGGAAACTGGCTAGCCATGTGCACAAAGCAGAAACTGGACCCCTTTCTGACACCTTCCATTAAAACTAACTCCAGATGACTTAAAGACTTAAACATAAGACCTAACAACATAAACACCCTAGAAGAAAAACTAGGCAAAACCATTCAGGACATAGGCATAGGCAAGGACTTCATGAGTAAAACACCAAAAGCATTGGCAACAAAAGCCAAAATAGACAAATGGGATCTAATTAAACTCCAGAGCTTCTGTACAGCAAAAGAAACAACTATAAGAGTGAACCAGCAACCAACAGAATGGGAAAAAATGTTTGCAATCTACCCATCTGACAAAGGACTAATATCCAGAATCTACAAAGAACTAAAACATATTTACAAAAAAAAAAACCAAACAAACCCATTCAAAAGTGGGAGAAGGATATTAACAGACACTTTTCAAAAGAAGACATTTATGAGGTGAACAAACATGAAAAATGCTCATCATCACTGGTCATTAGAGAAATGCAAATCAAAACTACATTAGATACCATCTCATGCCAGTTTGAATGGCAATCATTGAAAAATCTGGAGACAACAGATGCTGGAAAGGATGTGAAGAAATAGGAACACTTTACACTGTTGGTGGGAGTGGAAATTAGTGGAAGACAGTGTGGTGATTCCTCAAGGACCTAGAAATAGGTCAAATTCCATTTGACCCTGCAATCCCATTACTGGGTATACATCCAAAGGATTATACATCATTCTATCATATAGACACATGCATATGTATGTTCATTGTGACACTGTTTACAATAGCGAAGACTTGGAACCAACCCAAATTCCCATTGATGATAGACTGAACAAGGAAAATGTGGCACATATACACCATGGAATACTATACAGCCATAAAGAATGATGAGTTTGTGTCCTTTTTGGGTACATGGATGAATCTGGAAACCGTAATTATCAGCAAACTTAACACAAGAATGGAAAAGCAAACACTGTATGTTCTCACTCAGGCGGGTGTTGAACAATGACGACACAGGGAGGGGAGCATCACACACTGGGGTCTGTTGCGGAGGAGCACGGGAGGAACAGCGTTGGGTAGGGAGGTTGGGGAGGGATAACATGGGGAGAAATGCCAGATAAAGGTGACGGGGTATGGAGGCAGCAAACCACATTGCCATGTATGTACCTATGCAACAATCCTGCATGTTTTGCACACATACCCCAGAACCTAAAGCACAATAAAATATATATATATATATATATATATATATATATATATGAAGAATTGGTCATAATATTTAGTAGAAAAACAGGCATGTGAGAGGTAGAGGTGGGTCACGGGCAGGAGGGCAGGAGTTTGAGACGAGCCTGGCCATCATAGTGAAACCCTGTCTCTACTAAAAACCACATTGCCATGTATGTACCTATGCAACAATGCCACGTTTTGCACATGTACCTCAGAACCTAAAGTGCAATAAAATATATATATATATGAAGAATTGGTCATAATATTTAGTAGAAAAACAGGCATGTGGGAGGTTGAGGTGGGTTGCGGGCAGGAGGGCAGGAGTTTGAGACAAGCCTGGCTATCATAGTCAAACCCTGTCTCTACTAAAAAAACAAAAATTAGCCAGGTATGTTGATGGGCACCTGTAATCCCAGCTACTCAGGAGGCTGAAGCAGGAGAATCGTTTGAGCCCAGGAGGTAGAGGTTGTAGTGAGCCAAGATTGAGCCATTACACTACAGCCTGGGTGAGAGAGCGAAACTCCTTCTCTAAAAAGCAAACAACAAAAACAAAAAACCAGGCATGACTAAGAAGTGGAGGCTTACAGAGATAGCCCCATTGAACACATGTGTTTTCATCTTAGGCCCATTCTTCACATTGACTAGAAAATTTGGACTGATTATTTATTAATTCAGGAAAAAAATATCAACACAGGTGATGACCCTCAACAGAAGCTTGGGAAAACTGAATAGACATGTTAATTGAGGTATGAGAAACATTTGTCTTTGGAAAGTGGGATTAAGTTCCAAGGAGATGGTAATGGGGATGGTGAAAAAAGCAGTGACTCTTGGAAAGTAGTAAGAACCAGGCCAAGACCACCTGTATTTGTCCGTTCTCATGCTGCTAGTAAAGACATACCCACGCCTGGCTAATTTATACAGGAAAGACATTTAATTGACTCATAGATTAGCATGGCTGGAGAGGCCTCACATACATGGCAGAAGGTCAAGGAAGAACAAAGTCATGTCTTACATGGTGGCAGGCAAGACAGCTTATGCAGGAGAGCTTCCCTTTATAAAACCATAAGATATCATGAGACTTATTCACTATCATAAGAATAACATAGGAAAAATCTTGCCTAGTGATTCAATTACCTCCCACTTCGTCTTTCCCATGACACATGGGGATTATAGGAGCTACAATTCAAGATGAGATGTGAGTGGGGACACAACCAAACTATATCACTCTGCCCCTGGCCCCTCCGAAATCTCACGTCCTAACATTTCAAAAACAATCATGCCTTCCCAACAATCCCTCAAAGTCTTGATTCATTCCAGCATTAACTCAAAAGTCCAAGTCCAAAGTCTCATCTGAGACAAGGCAAGTCTCTTTTGTGTATGAACCTGTAAAATCAAAAGCAAGTTAGTTACATCTTAGACACAATGGGAATACAGGCATTGGCTAAATACACCCATTCAAAATGGGAGAAATTGGCCAAAACAAAGGCTACAGTCCCCATGCAAACCTGATATCCAATAGGGCAGTCATTAAAGCTTAAAGTTCCAAAATTATGTCCTTTGACTCCATGTCTCACATCCAGGTCATGCTGATGCAAGTGGTGGGCTCCCACAGCCTTGAGCAACTTCACTCTGTAACTTTGCAGAGTACAGCCCCTCTCCCAGCTGCTTTCATGGGCTGGCATTGAGTGCCTGTGGCTTTTCCAGGCACGTGGTGCAAGCTGTTAGTGGATTTACCATTCTGGGGTCTGGAGGATCATGGCTTTCTTTCACAGCACCATGAGGCAGTGCCCCATTGGGAACTCTGTGTGTGAGCTCTGACCCCATATTTCCCTTCCGCACTGCCCTAGCAGAGGTTTCAAAGCAAATGTTTCCATATATGGAAACATCCAGGCATTTCCATACAACTTCTGAAATTTGGCAGAGGTTCCCAAAGCTCAGTTCTTGACTTCTGTGCACCTTCAGTCTCAACACCACATGGAAGCTGCCAAGGCAGGGGTTTGCACCCTCTGAGGCAACAGCCTGAACTGTACCTTGGTCTTTTAAAGCCATGAATGGAGCGGCTGGGACACAGCACACCAAGTCTCCAAGCTGCACTCAGCAGGGGTGCCCTGGACCTGGCCCAGGAAACCATTTTCCCTCCTAGGCTGCAGGCCTGTGATGGGAGGGGCTATCATGAAGTTCTCTGACATGCACTGGAGATATTTTCCCCATTGCCTTGGTGAATAGCATTTGGCTCCTTATTACTTATGCAAATTTTTACAGCAAGCTTGAGTTTCTCCCCAGAAAATCGATTTTTCTTTTCTATTACAAATTTTTCAAACTTTTATGCTCTGCTTCCTCACGTTGCCATTAGAGATTTCTTCTGTCAGATTCTCTAAATCATCTCTTTCAAGCTCAAAGTTCCATAGATCCCCAGAGCAGGAGCACAATGCTTCCAGTCTTGTTGCTAAAGCATAACAAAAGTCACCTTTGCCTCAGTTCCAACAAGTTCATCTCCATCTGAGACCACCTCCACCTGGACTTATTGTCCAAATCACTATTAGCATTTTGGTCAAAGCCATTCAATAAGTCTCTAGGAAGTCACAAACTTTCCCACAACTTTTGGTCGTCTTTTGACCCCTCCAAATTGTCCCAAGATCCCCTTGTGATCCAATTCCAAAGTTGTACCCACATTTTTGAGTCTCTTAATATTAGTACCCCACTCCTGGTACCAATTTGCTAGGAACACAGTCAAACCATATCGCCACCATTGCAGTGCCTCTCTAAAAAGGCAAAGCAAGTCCTTAAAGCACTGGTAAAAGTGCCTTACCAGGCCCTGACTCCCTTAGGTCAGCTTTACTGTGATCAGACATAGTGACCAAGAATCCAGCCCAAAATATTGGATCCTGAAAAAGAAAACATTTAAGAAACCTTGAGACAATGGCTCCTCTTGACTCCTGTCTCTACTCATCTCAATTAATCTCCCTCTGTCTCTCTCTTGTAGACCAATTTCCTCTGCTACTAAAGCAATGTAAGAGTAGAAAATAACTGCCCCTCAAAATTTAAAATGTACATAATTTAAGTTCAACATGTGCATTCTGGCTCTCCGGAATTCCCTAAAAAACAGTTAAAAATTATTTTAACAGAATCAAGTGAATCAACTATCCACTGTGTTTCAGTCAAGATTGGACAGAGGGGCAGAGTCACACAAAAGACTAGAATACCACTCCTGTGGATGAGGCAGACATTCAAAACTGGGAAGACACCTCAACAAAAATGGACATGAGTTGCACAGACATAAGGTGAAACAGACCTGTTTTCCACATTCATCAAAAGACTGTCAGTGATCTCCCAGCCAATTTTCCCACTTTTTGGCTTCGTTCTGTTTATATGGGGTGATGTAGCTGTGCTGTGATGAGTAATTGCTACAGGAATAGAGTAATAAGAGAGGCATAACACAGGACTGTTTTTGCTGCCTTTCTGGGGAACAGGATACTAGAGACCCTTCCACAACTTATCCCGTACTTCATTTCTCATGAGAAAACATTTCATTTTAATTTAGAGCTCTTTGTCTTCTTAGAGGGATACAGTGAGAGAATGCTCTCCTTCACACACTCTTCAAATAAAGGATCATATGCTAAGAACATACCCACATTTTCAGTTACTTCAATGTAAATTATACATTGATCTATCTTTTTTTTCCCCTGTAAATTCTGCATCAAACCTTAATTAACTTTTTTATAAGTGAGAGCCGAGGTGAAGTAATATTTCTCTGCATGTTAAAAGGAATTGTTGGTTGTCATTCTCTTTATTATTTCCTTCCCAGCCATTTGAAGGATAAATGCTGCTGTTATGTTTACAGAAGCACCTGCATGTATCTGGATATTTTATTACTGGAGTCTCATGTTGACAAATTTCCAAAATGTTGTAATTTATGTTCTTGTAAATCACAAAGCTGGGGTAATAAAGAATAAGTGTATATGACAAGGAATGGGCTTAACAGATGCTAAAAGGAGCATCAGTCATTGTTTGTCTTTTTTTTCTGACTCTTAAGTCCTATTCTACAACCCGATTCCCTTCTCAAACTGCAGTTCAGAATGATGTTATTAGGTTGTATTTTTAAAAGAGGAATGGCAAATTTGCTATTTTTTTGTGCTAATGCACATAATAAGTGTCGTTCAAAGTAAGTGTTAAAAAGAATGCTGAGACCTTGTATCGACTCAGCTAGAAACTGCTGATTAGTGCTGACCATCCTGGACAGAGGGGAGAAGAGTGACTACATATGAGCCATTAAATTTTCCGACTAAGTATTTAAAAATATACCAAAGTATACAGAAACTTTCAAAACCTTTGCTAGAAATCAGATGTCATAGAGCCTAGAGATATGTGACTGTCACATACTGGCATTAAATTACCCAGCGCACAGGTGATTTATTTTCATAGACCTCTACAAATCTTCAATCATTGAACAAAAGCTCAATATTTGCTGACCATTTACCAAGTGCCAGACATTCTTTCTCTCATTTTTCACAACAGCTATTGCATAGGTGCTCTATTTCCTGGTTTATTCTCATCAACAAAACTGCAGATGAACCATGATTATTTATAAAAATTAACTCTTGATCTCATTAGTAAATTTTCAGAACAATGAATATTAGATCCATAGACACAAAGTTATAATGAAGTGCTAAGAATTATGATAGCTACCTTTTGAAGATGAGCTTTTGGAAAACAGGAGAAAAAAAGGGGGTAGACTTTTTCAAATTCTTTTCTATTACCCATAATTGGATCTTTAAATACAAATGCAAAACAAATGAATCATATAGAAAATTTGTATGCAATGGAATATCCTGTTTATGTTTCTTTATGGTCAGATACCACCAAATACCACTTCACTGCATATAAATATTTTATGGAACTCATTTGTGTTGCACTTCATTATGAATTTCATCTACCTTCTGCCATTATTCATCAGTTATTTTAAGAGATGAAAACAGTACAGGAAAATTAAAATAATTGTCAGGGGCCACTTCTCTCCTCTACCGGGGAAATATTTTCTAGAGAATATGCATCAAGAAGATTTATTTTTATTAAAATTTATTTTGCAAAGTTCCCTTCTTTATTCTGACATTTGTGGGAAAATTACATGTCCAACTTCAATACTTTCCTTGAAAACTCATACAGAGATGTTCAGTGGTTTGCATAAGTAGGCTCAGGTCATATAAACAAATCTTCAAATTCAGACATTATTATAGCTAAACTTTATTTTCTTAGAAAATAAAGCCAAAATATGAGCAATAGCCAGTTGTGTCTGCACATCTTTGCGATGAGTCCTGCTTGAAGAGGCAAGAACGTTGCTGCTAAACCCTGTGGGTGTGCTCCGCCGTAGCTATACTGCTGTTCCATCTAAAAGATAGTGAAGCTCAGGGGTAAAGCATCACATGGCAGAAAATGGGGCCATTTTTTGAGGAGTTTAAAAATTTTCTTTTAGAATCAGGAAGGTTTTATCAAAAAGCAGCAGCACAGAAAGCACCTAAAATCTGTAGCTGTAATTGTACTGCAAACAGAATGTAAAATGAATATAAAGATAAAATGATAGAGTAAAAGGACAAGACCTTTGGACTTTCAGAGACCTGCTCACATCCTTCATCTACCACTTTGCTACTGCGTAAGACAAGTCACACTAATTAATAGGTCCCTAAGTCTGTTTCCTCACCTTTGAAAGGAGAATTAGAAACATGCCCACCTGTGTTTTCATGAGGTAGGCTTGGTGCCAGCATGCAGAAAGGATGCTAGGGATTGGATTCCATAGTCTAGAGCATGAGCCAATATTGATCTATTTATGGAAGGACTAATTGTTCCTTCTGGCACGAAAGAGGGATTATGTCAAATCTGGAGAAGAAGAAGGAGGTGTGCAATGCAGAATATTAATATTTGATATTAAAGTTTAAGATTATCTCTGCATTGATAAACTTTTCTGATTCAAAATTCACAAATTAGACTTGATTAGCATTCAATCTTTTAATTAGAATGGAGCAGGCATAACTTACTGTTGTATTCTGATAGTCTTAAAATTAACATCTTAAAATATGCCTTTCCGTTTTGATACAGAGGGTGGAGTGATAAAAAGGAAGGTAGATTGCTGTTTTTAATCCTGGATCCACCACTTTTTAGCTATGTGACCTAGGACAAGTTAACTAGTGTCTCTAAGCCTTAGTTGATTCACCTAAAAATGAATATTAGAATCCTAGTTCTATCAACCTGATCATTTTTTTCAGACCACTATGACCATTTCACGAAAATGGTTCCTGCTCTGGGAAGCTATACCACTAGATCACCCTTTCCATTTATTTTGTTTCATGAGTGATGTTATTCCTGATGTTCTCCTTTGTTTATTATATTCTATAGTCCTTGAGGACAGGGGAAGTATGTTCGTCATTGTAGTTCTACCAGTGCTTGCCACACAGTAGGTGCTCAAAATGGCTTTAAGGGAGGAAGGAAGGAAGATGAGCAAAACACACTTATTGATTGAATAATTACTTCATGAATTCATTCATTTTACAATGTGGGATTTCATGCAGGTATTGTTATGATGACTAGCCAAAAATAAAATGAACTCCCAATTTCAGCTCTCCTCAATGAAAGCATCTTGTTTTCTATGACTGTTATTATTTTTGCACTACCATCGGGTGAGTAGCTTGTGGGTGTTTTGTCCACCTTCATGCTTAGAAAACTTAGAAGGACCTGAGGCAGTGGAGCTCACTTAATGGTTGTCTGAATGGGTTGGAGAAAGATAGAGTAAGATGAGAAGAGTAATGCTGGTTTATAGGTGATGTGGCTTCTTCAAAAGACTTTCTCTGGACATTTGCTTTCTGCCAGGAGCATGGAAAAGATTCTGTCAGTACAAGAAAAAACCCAGGTATGCTTTAAAGCTTTAGGGAGAACATGCACCTGGGAGAAGTGGTATCCTCTCTGATAATGCTCTCTTCTGTCCTTTTCTTTGTAGAACAGTATTTTGTTTGTTTGCTTGCTTGTTTTCTTTAGAATTTTTTTCACAACCCAGTTTAGTTTGGATGTTAAAATCAACTCTTCTGGAACAACACACACACACACACACACACACACACACACACACACACACACTCTAACTAAAGTTTTCTTTAAGCCTAACATTTCCAGATCCAATTTTTATAAGCCCACAATGTGAGCAGCTACCTCCTTAGAGTACCAAAATGTGTTTAAAATTCTCTGAATTTGATTAACAAATAAGTATTGGACCACCTAATATGGTTTGAATCTGTGTCCTCACCAAATCTCATGGCAAATTGTAATCCTTAGTGTTGAAGGTGGGCCCTGCACAGAGGTGACGGGATCATGGCGATGAGTGGTTTAGCACTATGCCCCTTGGTGCTTTTGTTGTGATAGTGAGTGAGTTCTCATGAGATCTGTTTTTGTTTTGTTTTTAATGTGAAGCACCTCCCACTTCTCTCTCTCTTTATCCTACTCTGCCAAGTAAGACACTATTCCAGCTTTGCCCTCTACCATGAGTATAAGCTCCCTGAGGTCTCCACAGAAGCAAATGCTGCCATGCTTCTTGTATAGCCTGTGGAACTGTGAGCCAATCAGACCTCTTTTTTTCCCTATGAATTACCCAGTCTCAGATATTTCTTTACAGTAGTCCCAAGAATGGACAATACACCACCTTTTGTTTTACTTTGTTTTGTTTTGTTCTGAGAGAAAGATATGCCATCAAGTTAAATCTCTTTAAAGAGAATTCAAGCAACCAACACAGATTTCATAGTTAGAGGTAGTTTGTCATAGAACACATGAAGCCACAGGTACATGTATCCTACTTTCCCAAGAGTGCCTATTTTGTTCAATGATATTGGGAAATATTTTCATACTAAACCAAATATTAATAAATACAAAAATACATTGGCATTTTAAAGATAAACAGACACTTCAAAGAGAACTGTCTCACTCATACCTAGCCATTTCATATGGTTACCTCTGGTCACCCAAGATGACTGATAGAGACAATCTCCAAAGTTAGACTTACCTGAGACACTCTGTATGTGAAAAGGTTCTGGGTAGACTAGAATGGTTCTAACTCTGAAAGCATGTTCTCTCTATTATACAGGTAGGCTCAGATCTGAAATTCTAACATTAGAATTTATTTACTGACTTTCAAGTTTGATTCATTTAGACTTGACTATGTTTTAAAAAATCCTCTAGTTATTTCCTAGCCAGTGTCTTAGATTTTTCTGTTCACATGTGCCAGAAAATAATTTCCTATCACTTAATTTCTAATATATGCATACCCTTCTCATTTTTAAAGGCCAGTCTTATATTCTACTTACTTACACACATGCACACACATACACACACCCACACAGAGTCACAGACACTTACAACACACTTCCTTGCAAACTCTATTTCTTCTGTTACTTTCAGCCAGAATTTATCAAATTTATCAGAACTTTAGCAAATGTATATTAAATCTTAGTCCTACAAAGACACTATTTCAGGCACCTGGGATATGCCTTTGACAAAAGAAATTATCTCAGTTACATCTCCATTGATATCTCTACTCTCACTTAAAATTTTTAGTATTTATTTTTTATTTTGCAAACCAGTTGGTTTCTTACCTATAAATATATATTGCAGTCGACTGCATGTGAACGTTGAAGTCAGCAGACTTGGTGCTAAATAAAAGCTTTACTAGTGACAAATATGTGGCCTTGAAAAACATCGTTTGACTTCTCTGAATCTTAGCCTTTGCATCTTAAAATATAGAGACAATACTTGTACTATCCATCAATTATGACAGATGCAAAAATTTATTTAAATCGTGTATATCTATAGCCTGGGCTGCTCAGCAGTCAGTGAGCCACAAATATTATTCTCACACTGCTCTTAAATCTGTAATAGCCTTTGAGGGCAGCATACCCTGTAGAATTCAGCAGATTGATAAGCAAATGCTAGAAACAAAAGAAATAAATGGTTTACAAAAATCAAGATAAAGAATAAATATCACTGGATATACTCTAGAGAGAAATGACATAGTCATAGATAACTTTCAAGCAAGGGAAGGATTGGAGAACAAATAGAGCAATGGGGAGGGGGCATTATTAAATGTCTGTGAGGTGTGGATTGGGTGTGATTCAGTATGCAGAAACTGAGAGCTCAAATTGGACCAAACTTCATTGTTTATCCAAGACCAGCTCTGTCTACTATACCCTTAGATGTAGCTCTTTCCTTCCTTTTTCTGTTCTTAGGTGGTAGGGAGAGCGTCGTAGGCGTTTCAGGACCAAGGCCAGCACCAGGTTGCTTTTCAAAACCCAATTCTGTCTCTGCATTTTCAGGATCTACAATGGAGGGAGTTCCACAAAAAGGTTCATTTTTATTCTTGAATCAGTGATATATCCCTGAGAGTTGACTGTTTTATCCCAAGGTTCTCTAAGCACCCAGTTTTCTCTTTTCCTGGAGTTAATTTTTCACCAGGTGATTCTGATATTGTGGCTAGATTATTCTTACAGTTATGATATTATACTAAACAAAAACTAATTTTAGATCATTTCAGATCAATAATATATGAGATGGAATAGAATAATGACCTTAAAGTGCTGAACTGTTAGGGTCATGTGTTGGACCTATGCTAATTGACTTCCTGAGACGAGTTCCTTCTGGATTCCAGTAACCTTTCATTTTAATATATGCCAAGACTAGAGACTTCTGTAAGCTTCCACCACCCAAGTACAATACAGAAGTTTTTAAAATGTCTAAACTATAGACATTTCAATGATTCTAACAGAAAATGGAGTGCCAAGAAGGTATACTGATTGTATCATTCATTAGCATTATTTTCACCTCCTCAGTCCTTCCCAAAGGCCAAGAAAAGTAGCTTTATTTTCATTTCATCAATAGTATAATAACTCTGGAGTTTGTGATGTATTTAACGTTTCTGTATTAGAACACAAGCTTCCTGGACCTTTTACCAATTGGTCACATCATTAATAAATGTCTTATTTACTTTATATTGGCACTTTCATCATCTATGATTCCCTCATTCTTCTGATAAATATTTTTCCAACTAATCTCCTGTACTAGAAGGCAATCAATTAAGGACATTTGAAGTAGAATTCTGATCCTTGAAGATGCTTCTATCTAATTGGGGATAGAAGATATGTACATTTAAGAAGATAATTAACATTACATGTTTTATCAAATTAGTTTTAAAAAATATCTGCTCCAAAATTACCAAGGAGTGGTGGAACAAGAAGACTTCCTAGAATAAGTAATAGCTAAGAGGATTGTAATAAATGACCAGGGATTAGAAGGGTGAAAAATAGACTAAGGGGCTTCCAAGCCTAAGGATTAACATTTCCACTAGCAATTAAATAGCATCTGTGCAACAGCATTTCAGACTGGTGAGGGACTTCCCTTTGTTCTCACTTTATTTTCTGTATGTAGCTTATACAAGTTGGGAAGATGGTAGTCAACAAAAAATTGTTGCCCAAAGATACAGTATGAATCAGTAAAAAACATACTGAATTAAGGGCTTTATCACTAACCATATGTGAAACAGAATATTAAATACTCTTTCTGGGGCTAATTTTCCTGTTGATAGGAACATATTGTCTGTCTCATAAAATTTTTCTGAGCATCGCTTCTCACTTTAAAACTCTCCCTGGCTAAACATAGCTACTTGCTTGGATTCTGCCAGCCTCTGCATGCTGAGGACTTTATACCTGACTCTGCAATGCTGATCAGTCCCATCCTATATACCTGTGCTTTTGCTGGTTTGCCTGACATCGTCTGCTTTATGCCCATCAACATCTTAAAATAAAAGTGAAATTAAAAAAAGACATATCCCTCTTCTCTGTTCCACTCCTCCGTGAAGCTCCTTTTACTCTTTGCTCTTAGTATTTTACATTGTAGTGAATAGCAGCCTCTCTGTCTCAAAACTTCAAGGTTTCAGAGATGCCTTACCCTCAACCAGCTGAAAAATAAATTTACAAAAACACAACCCAAATTCATTCCAGCAAGCTAAGAACAGCTACATTTCTTTTGTTGCCTTTTCCAAGGGCATTTTTGTTTTATCATGGATATATAAATAACTCCTTTTATTTTGTAGAATCCAGTGCATTCCATATGCTTTTAAAGGAACTGATGTTTGTAAAATTCAAGTATCAGTGAGAGGTTATGGAGTGGCAATGAGGGGTACTTTTTGATTAGGGAAGCTGCCTGGCTCCAGTTACTTCTCACCAAGCACAAACTGGCATTCATTCTAACCACAACTTGGTATAGGAATATATCACACCCAGCACTTAGTAGAGTACTACTGAGTGAAAACAAAAAAATGATGTATAAATTAATGAATGGTCCTCTAAAGGCAATGAATCCTCTCAAAGTGGACATGTATACATGTGCAGCCAGAATAGCTGCCTCCATACAACAGATCACCATATACTATCTTGATAGTATAGACTGAAGATATGTAAAGTTGACACTTGACACAGGAAACTACAAACTAATTGCTTGTAAACTTCAGACTACTTGAGTGATGTCTTTCATTACGAATCTTAATGCATCAAGTCTGTTAATCTAATTCTGCAGATTTTTTGAAATCCTGACACAAATTCCAAAGTTAGGGCACATAATTTTGAGAAAGAACATACCTTTCAGCTCTATTTTTAATAGAACCAAAGAACACAGGTCATTCTTTCTTCTGGATTTGGAGTATAATTAAACCCTGCATATATTATCAGGATTTGCATTACTAAACTTGCCCCTGCCAGTGATAACATGGAAGACTTGAGTAATAGACTATGAGCCTTTCTAAAAGGCGAAAGATTTATATAATCTGAAGAGAAACCAGAGTATTGACTATAGGCCTTTCTAAGTTCAGTGTATACCATAACATGTTTTGTACTCTGAGGTACCTCACTTCAAAGAGAACTCTCAGTTGAATTCTGAGTGAAACTGCCCTCGTTGTTAAAATAATTAGATTTTTAGACTTATACTCACTGTTGAGTTGATATGATAAATTTATATATAGAATACTACAGTCATCTGTCACGATCCATATGGTATAATTCCAGTACCCCCACATATATCAAAATCTGTGCATACTCACATCCCACAGTGGAATCCACTTATATAAAAAGTTGATCCTTCATATCTGTGGGTTTTGCATCACCCAAATACTATATTTTTTAATTTGCATTTGTTTGTTGAGGTGGAACCTTCAGATATGGAAGACCAACTGTATTTATGGGAAAAAATCCATGTGTAAGTGGACCAGTACAGTTCAAAGACATGTTGTTTAAGGGTCAACTGTGTATATATTTTATATGTTTTATATAATAATTTTTTTAAATTAACAAGTCAAGGGGGAAAAGCGGCAGTGTGGCTCTGGAGTTTTTGCTGTAGACGTTGTCTCAAGAATCACTAAGTGGGCTTTTTAAGTTTCTTTTGCTGCCATATCTGGCTGCTACTGTGTCTGCCTATATGTTTAGTAGTCTGACACTGAGCTAATTTGGGTTTGTAAGGCTTGGAAGAAGTGTGGCAGAATTCAACTTTACTGAAGGCTAACCGAGATGGTTTAGTTTGAGGACTGAGTGGTTGTCAACCTATAATCAGCTGACAAGGAAGGGAGGTTCCACTCTACCAAAGGTGACACTTGTGTTCAGGTAAATCAAACCTAGTTCAGTCTTTTTTTTTTCCAGTTTATTAACTATGTGTGGCTTTTGCTGGTGCTAAATTTGAGGCAATAAGTCAAGAGCATGAGATCATATCAGCCTTTACTGCTCTCTGGATATATCAAAAATAGGATTAAAATTTTATTTAAAATCCTGAAGAAGCTCATTCCAGAGAAGCCAGTTAATTAGGATGTAAATGAGAGATTCTTTATAGCAGGAGAAGACAGATGTAGATAACATATGCTAATCTCTTTACAAGGCAATGGTTATATGCAATTAGGTGAAAATCCTTATAAGGGAATGCAACACCATTCTTAGAAAAGAGTATGAATTGAAGGTCATTGGAAGCACATATTTGGAATTTATTCAATACAGAGACCTAAGTATAAAATACAGGCTCCTTGAATTTCTTCAAATCTTTTGAAATGCTAGAAAGAATATTTAGAAAATCCATAAGCATCCTTGAATATAGAAGGATAACCGTCAATGGATGAGCAACTGTGAAGACTCCTAAATAGATGATAAGCAAAATGAGATGAATTGAAAAAGAAAACTTTGGCCCTGTCAGGCAGATCGGAAAACTTCTGTAGAAGGAGATGGGGTTGGGAAGGTGGAGGGGGGCTTCTCCAAAGTTCTTCCATGCCTGCTATGTTACCCCTTCCATAGATGTGGAAATTAAGGCTCAATTTAAATAGCTCTTCTAAGTTATATAGTAACAGAGGTAAATTTTAAGCCCAGTAGTATCTTTTTCCCATGTCTCTGAGTTCATTGTCTCCTCTCTGTGTGCCCGACACTTTACATAGCATTTCTCATTTGCCTCCTCACAAAAGTTCTATGAAGCTGTTCCTGTGGGCCTTGGACCAATGATTTCATTGGACCTGTATTTTCTAAGAAACTGTTCTTAAAGCCCATACTTCTTTTTACTTTCTCCTTACAGTAATATTAATAAACAGCCAGATTTCTGGTCTTCTAAATCTGTGCTACACTCTTGATTGGAGAAGTTGTCTTTATTCTGGGTTAACGAACTATTATAGATGTGTGCCTTGTGTTGTCATATTATAACCTCATTTCAGCCTTGGAGGAAATAACGTTATTGTTGTAAGCATTTATTTGTATTCCTCTTTAAAGTCCTAGCCTTATTCCCTGGCCTTTGGATTACAGATATCACCTGGTCTGATACAGATATGAAAAATGAACTTGAGGTATACTTGTTTTTATGCTATGGATAGTATTCATTATTTAAGAAATGTATTTAATTTTTTATTTATTACATTTTAGATTGCAAAGTGGTGGCTGAGTGACCAAGAGAATCAATAACCAAGGTTCAGAAATGCAAAAATGTTACAGGAGGTCCCTAGCTTCAGAAATATAGTATATACAAAGGAGATTTACAAAAATGATGCGCAAGTGGATGATTATCAATTTTCAAAAAGGTTTTCTTATCTGCAATAAACTGGGGTGGCTCTTTAAGTGGCAACTTTCAATTTTAAATGTTTGTTTATAGTTGAGTTGTTGAGAAGAGGATCAAAGGGAGTTTAAAAGACAATTGAGCTAAATGAAAGAAACTATTGCATGCAGAATATAAATTTCAAAGAAAGCTGTGGTATATTTGAAATGGTTTGTAAACATCAAGGTAGGTAAGCACTTTTGACTCATAACACCTCATTAGATCAATGGAAAACTTTTTAGTCAATAACAAAAATGAATTATGCATCAAGGAATATTTTTGCTCATAGACCAGAAAATGCAGAAGTCTGGGATTAGTTTGGCTTCCAAAATGACTTGATTATGAGATTAAATTATATCCTCAGTGCACTTTCTATATTTGGGGTCCACCTTTGTATTGGTCTCACTCTCAGAAAGGCTCTCACCATAACAGGGCATGGAACTTCAGTAGGAGGTCCGAGTTACATCACTGTGGGTTAAATCCAAAAGGAAGGAAACGCATGTCTTTCTTCTGGATCACCAGCCAAGTTCTGAAATGAGCTCTGATTGTCTATATTTGAGATCCATTGAAAGCCTGAACCAGTTTTTTTTTTTGTATCCTGAGGGATGAACCGTGCTAATTTGCTTAGGCCAACTTCAGATGTCCCTCTCTGAACCTGGAGGTTGATCACTCCCAAAAATGTGAGAATCTAAATTCCAACAAGTATATACTGTGTTGACCACACACCAATGTTCAGCAGTGGTATGAAGTATGGTCAGGAAATAAGGTGATACTCAGGCCAGCACCTAAGAAAAAATGATGATAGCACTTCCACTAGAGGTGAAATCATATTTTGGCCTTGCCACAAGATGTAATAGAGCACAGACAAAGACGTAAAGCATCCCTTCCCATATGGTAAATGCTTCCAGCTACCTCTGGTTAATTCAGTATGGCCCCCCAATGCATGCATTATATCACTCTCATCTGCAGTTCACACATGGGCCTTATGCATCATTTCAACCCCTAATGCCACCTCAGAGCTTGAATGCAGGATGATATCTACTTAGCTGAGAACTGGAAAGAAAAAGGATAATTTTTCTTTCTTTTTGCATTACAAGATAAGAATAGGTAGGTAAAATGGAGAGCATAAACCCCACCTAAGGGGAGCTCCAGAATATTGCTGCTATGTAAGATGGCAGGAACAGAATTGCAATTGCAAGTTTTCAGGAAAATCCAGGGATCCATAGTTTAATTGATACTTTCTAACTATTAAATGTTGGCTTAAATTAAAGTGGGCCTGGTGTGGTGGCTGACGCCTGTAATTCCAGCACTTTGGGAGGCCGAGGCATGTGAGTGGCTTGAGGCCATGAGTATGAGACCATCCTGGCCAACATGGTGAAACCCTGCCTCTACAAAAATTACAAAAATTAGTCAGGTATGATGGTACACACCTGTAGTCTCAGCTACTCAAGAGGCTGAGGCAGGATAATCGTTTGAACCCAGAAGGTGGAGGTTGCAGTGAGCCAAGATCATGCCAGGGCAATCCAGCTTGGGTGACAGAGTGAGACTCTGTCTCAAAATAAATAAATAAATGAATAAATAATAAGTCAATAACAATTTCAAAAGAACCAAACCTATGATATTAAACAATGGTTAGGTAAATGAGTTTGGTACATGTCGGATGGCAATTTGGTGAGCAAAGCATTTGTCTAGAGGAGAGAAGACTTGGAAGAGAAGAACTATGATTTCAAATATATGGATGTCTATCAGTTACGAAGACAGATTAATATTTTGTTTCTATATGATTTCGAAGGTTTGAATTTGCATCAGTGAGTGAAGGATACTGGAGAGAAATTTTGCTTGGATAGAAGATACCAGTTGTCAAAGCTGCTGTATGCAGAAATGCTTCATAGACATTATGTGTTCACTGTTATTTTAAGTATTTAAACAGAGACTACAGAAACACTTAGCAGCAATATTGCAAGAGGGACTTGAAAAATGGAATTTAGGGTGAATGAGACAGTGGTTTCCAAGTTTGACTGCCACCAGAATTATGTAGAAAGATTATTAGACATGTATTAAATGTAGCATTTGATGCACTATGTATGGGATAAAAGAAGTGGGTAACTCTAATCAACACATCTATGTGATTCTGTTGCATTCACCTCTCAGCAGAAACACTGGAGTAGGTCTCCATAAGCCTCTTGTATCCCCAAAATTATCAAAAAAGACAAAAAACAAAATAAGTAATCATTAACATCTATGGAGGAAATGCTTTGTTTCAGGCACTGGCTACTTGTAGTATATTTATTTCCTTTTATGCTCACTCATTGCTAATGACTTATAAATAATAAAAAGTCGGCTTCAAGAAGTTAAATAAATAGTAATCATGAGGATATAGGGTACATAAAGGAGTAAAATTTTGAATTTGGAGGTTTACTCCATAATATCTTGACTCATAGGCTTAGTATTCATTTCTCTGTGCCTTAAAGCATGAGAAATGCTCTAAGGCACAGAGAAATGAATACACAGAATAGGGATCTGGCCAGGTGTTGGATGGGGTGATGCTGTCAGGAAGAGAATAATAATACCTATGACAGATCTTCAAGCACCAGCTTCTGTAATGTCCTTCTCTTCAAACAGAATAATTGTGGATGCCACCTTACCCCTGAGCACTAAGCTTACATCTGTGAATATATGATTAAATGAAATCCAGGGTCAAGGGCAAGGAGAAGAGAAAAGAGGCAATAACAACAAACAAAGTATTTTCTAAATGGAATACTATTTATCTGATTAATTCTCTAGGCCACCTGCCCACATTTAATGAGCACTGGCCTTTAAGCCACACAGAATTCTGTAATGAATATGGAAAAAAAAGGCTAGTTATACAAACACAAGCAAGATAACTTGTTTCAGAAGGAAGTGGGGCAGTGCTTGCGGTGTTAAACATTTTAATTTTTAATATCTCTACAGTTGCAGCAAGGCAGACAGAATTTTGTTCGCTTCTCTAGTTTACTCTTTCCTCCAGCATAGGCCAATGCAAATGAGAAGGAATTTCTATTCATAACAGGAAGACCACATTTTACTAAATTGAAATTGGGCTCCAGATTGTAAAGGTTCCTTGGCCTTGACTCTTTTATGCATTCTCACCAAATCAATGCCCAGTTTTTGTTGCTTCCAATTCTTTTAACAGAGACCCTTGAAGATATCATGAGAAAGGGCCAGTGATGCATATAATCTGTTGCAGAATTGCAAATAGCTGAGACAAGTTCAGTACACACACACACACACATTCACATTGGCTGAAAGCACTGTAAATACACTGTGCATGATTAAATAAACCATAAATTTAGAGTTAATGTTCTTTCTGGAAAAGAACAATTAGACCATAGTGATGAACAATTCTACTTAGTTCATTGTGTGGGTCCTGCAGTTACATGATAATATCAACAAGGAATTCAAATGGCATCTAAGATACACTATCATATTTCTTTCTTTAGTGGGGTTTTATGCTATCTTGATGTCCTCTTTATGATACAATATGTGTAGTACCTCTCCAGATGAATTGACTTAAGTCCCTGTAAGTGTAGTATATACAGGAAGAGAGAAAGTAGACGAAGAGACTCACTTGGAGATTATTACCATAGGATTAGTAAAAATAGAAAGGGAATATTGCCTTTGACACTCAACTTAGAGGTCAAATTTCTGCCTATCTCCATGCCAGATATATAGTAAGCACCCAATAAATATTTACTAAACTGAATTCAGTTTGGCAACTGATTGGATAAGGAAAAAGTTAAAACTGATTTTAAGCTGAAAGCCATGGTGTTCGTGGTTGTGGACCAGAAGGGGCAAGAATTTGGAAGAATATGAAAGCTGGTGATTTCATTTTTGATTATATGTATTTTTTAACAGTTCCAAATTCTATTTAATTCATGTTTGAGAAAAAGAACATTTAAAAAGTCAAGAACTGACAAATTGTGAGATGTCAGTATTGCAACAAAAGAATGATCTCTACATGTAAAAAATGCAATTTTAAAAAATTTATTCATTTGTTTATTTTTATTTACATTTTTTGAGACAGATTCTCACTCTGTTGCCCAGGCTGGAGTGCAGTGGTGTGATCTTGGCTCACTGCAACCTTCGCCTCCTGGGTTCAAGTGATTATGGTTTCTCAGCCTCCTGAGTAGCTGGAGTTACAGGTGCTGCCACGACACCCGGCTAATTTTTGCATTTTTAGTAGAGATAGGGTTTCACCATGTTGGCCAGGCTGGTCTCACATTCCTGAACTCAAGTGATCCATCCACCTTGGCTTCGCAAAGTATTGGGATTACCAGCATGAAGCACCATGCCCAGCCAAAAATTCAGATTTTTAAAATGTGGCCCTCTAGTTGGCACTTAGGTACAAGGGAGTAAGACTGGACTCATTCAAGTACAGTATCTCAGTTTGTACAGGAGTCATTATTGTTTATAACAACCAATTTCACAATGAACTAAGTTGTGAAAAATGCTTTCTATCCTAGAAGTGAAGCATGAGGAAGTCTAAGTTGAAGCCTGTAAATACAAATCCTAAAATCAAGTGTCAATTTTATTGTAAGCTATGCTATCTATCAGCAGAGTGCAACATTCATTCTATCAGGTCCCCATTGACATGTCTCTCTAATAAAATCTACTTCTTACAAAAGAAGTTTCAAGTATTCCAAATGTATAGACGGAAATTTTACCTAGGGATAGAGTTGGTATAGAGTTTACACAGAGATGGATAAAGTGTTTGGTTTATTATTTGGGGTCTTTTTACCTCAAGAATTTTATTAAATTTAACAGGAATATAGAGACAAACTCATCTGATTGCCAGGATTAAATGCCCATTTATTTTCTTTTAAATAGCATGTATCTTAAATAATTATTTCAGAGTTTTAAGCCTGAAAGCACAATCACACCTCAGTCATAAATGTGGTGTCTGTGGGTTGTCCTGTCTATTGCTGACTTTTGGCATTGTTTGATCTCCATCATTCAGCTTTTTGCCTAACAAAAATTGGAAATTAGTGGGACTATTTTATGGACGGTGAAGGAGGTATACAGTTGAACTCATTTTGTTGGCACAAGTGATCTCATTGAAAACCATATTAATTTCTTCTTTATACTTAGCCCTTAGCTTTGGTCCAGAAAAAGTCTAAGGAGGAGAAATATTAAAGTCATAAGAGAGAGGATTCATATCTCTTTAGATAATGTCTCTGGTTTAGCTGCCTAATTAGTTTCTTCCTTGAGTTTGTAAATAAAATGATATCTCTTTAATTGTACATTGTGCTCGACCATGAAGGTAATCTTTTTTGTTCCATGGCAAGATAGACTTTGTTCCTGGATGTCTAGTAACTAATAGCTTTGTGTTCACAGGTAGATCACCTGTTCCCCATGGTTTCACATGGTATGCTTAAAGGGAATGAGGCTGTGCTTTTCCATTCTGGAGACTGAGGATGTTCTTATTCTAAACTTATCACTCTATGTTGTGAGATCAGTTTTGAACCCTGCTTGCCATGTTGTAATAGTGTATAATCTCAATTTCAAAGATTATGTGAAGCCTAGTTTATTTGACTGAAAATAATACATACAGATTGATGACAGAATCACTGGTGATAAAATAATTTCCTTTAACCTTTTCCCTCATTTTTTCCGAAGTAAAATGTATCCACTGAAGTTGGGCATCTGGAAATACTGAGAGTCTCCATTGAGGTTGAGGATCTCAATAAACTGTATTATGTCAACCAGCCTGTGCATGCCAACTATTATTATCTACTTCATTTCTTATGATCTCTAATGTAATAATATTTAATGCTGAGCAGGTGTTCTGCATTCTCATTGTATACTACTTTTATCCTTATATGGTGGAATGGCTCTATATTCTCTAACACCTGACTGGAATCAGGTACCTCTACTACCAGAAAGCCTCACAATGGGATATCACAAAACATAAACACAACATGGAATTGTGAGTTATTGAAAGCTTTTTAAAAATATTTTATAACTGTTTTTTCTTTCTAAATGGTTTCATTGTTTATACTAAGTTGATATTTGGAATCCAGGTGAATGTCCAGGAATCAATAAGTAGAACTTGGAATGTGTTAACTGGGTATCTTATTGCATTTAGTGTGTAGGATTATCAAAATATCCCAGGGGGCAGTAATACATGTTTACATAAACAGTAGCTCAGTTATCTTTGTACAGAAAGGGAAAGGTTTTACAAAAGTTAGATATCGTGTAATACCTACATGCTCTGGAGTGAAGGAAACAGAAAAAAAAATTGTCCTGAAAGTGGTTTAAGTCTAACAAAAAAGAAAGAAAAGGGTGAGGAAGAGCTAGGATGTGAGAGTCAAACTGCATACTATGAGCCAAAATGTGGGTTTCATTTAAATATTTCTCCACAAAAATCGTACTAGTAATTGCCAAGTAATCTAAGGAGAAATGCCATTGTCTACACACAAAAGCAAGCGTTTATGAAAATGACTCTTATGAACAATCTGTGTGTGTGTGTGTGTGTGTGTGTGTATGTGTGTGTGTGTGTAGGAATGTGTATATGTGTTTGAACTTCTCAAGTACTTTCTAACTGATGATTAATTTCAGGGTATTTTAGAGAAAAAAATTTAAATAAAAGAAAAGAAATCTCCTCTCCAGTGGGCAATGAACTTAAAACATTAGAAATAACCTGAGGGTTAAATATTATATTTCTAAATTTGGACATGATAATCTTTCCTGAAAGAGAAATTTGGCTAAACTATTAAGGGGTGATTTTGAAATTCCAGATGGAAAAGCACGCCACGTTCCAAATTCAGATTTGTGGTTTGTGGAAAGGTTAAAAAAAGATGGGCAGATTTAGCAAAACAAATCCTTTACTTTTTCAACATGATTTTGATGAGGGTAAGCCCTGATATGCAGCTCAAATATTGGCTGCTCAGGGGAAATCTTTTTTTTCACAATTACGGATAAATTATCTGTTTTGAAGAACAATTTTGTGTAGAATTCTTTGGGGGAGAATTAGTTCATAAATACATGAAAGGCTGGAATCAAAATCAGCTGTAGTTGGAATGAACGAAGGCTTGGCTGGATCACAGTTGTTCAGATCTAGGAACCTGGTAGAATGCCTGGATTACCAGCTCTTTGTGTTAGTCAGAACTCAGCTGGCTGGCAAAATAGCCCTTCCAGGCACTGATGTAGAAGCCAACTGAGTGAATAACCTTTTCCGAGCCAAGAAATCTCCACCTCTGCCATCTTCCTTTATGGCTATGCCTTCTTGTCTCTGCTACAGCTTAACTCTGATGTTTCCAAAATTCATAAAAGGAAATTTGTTATTACTGAACTTCTTCAGTAGACTAGATGTTGGCACTAATAATTCAGAAAAGAAGGGTCCAATCTCTGCCCTTACGATGTTCACCATTGTCTGAGGAGAGACAGAGATAAACTATTACCACGTTATTGGTAAGAGCTACTATAAATGTTTGTCCTGGGTATAACAGGAACAACATGGAGTAATGGACATGGTGTGGGATGGGGCAAGGGCCTTCAGGAAAAGCTATTTGAAAATATCTAGTCCACATGTTGAAAAATAAATAAGGACTTGTGAGATAAGCAAAAGAGAAAATGAGAATATTAATAACAATAGTTAACCTTTGTAGAGTGCCTACCAGGCATACATCATTGCACTTCATACCCCTCATCATCCTATGTTAACTACTATTACTGTCTTCATCTTACAGATAAGAAAGTGAAAAGTCAGTAGAGGGTAAGTGATGGACACAATATTCAAACCCATCCTGTTTCCAAAGGGACTACTTTCCCCAAGGCTTATATTATCAGAACAGAAGCGAAGCAAATTAATGTAAAAGTAACAAATTATAATTTTTTTCACATTTGTGTCATAGAGATATGAGAGAAAAGAAAAAAATAAGAGGCTAATAACTATGTTCTACAGACAGGAGAGGGCTAAATCAGCAGGGATTGTACAACCCATATTATAGAGTATGAATTTTACCTAGAAAATGTTGACTTGCCATTGAATAGTCCTTAGCAGTGGAATGGCAAGTTGGCAGGGTCAGATTTGCATTCATAGAGCTTACTGTGGTGGAATTTTGGTTGAATGAATTGCTGTAAGTGAGGATAGAATTAGGGAGACAACTCAAGAGGCTGCAATAATTCAAGTAAGAAGTGAAGAAGGAGGTGCAAGACTTCTAGCTTGACTGAGAGCTTGACTCAGTTGCTCAGCAGATGCTCCTTCCAGCGAAGCAAAAATTTAATGGGTGAAACTTGTACTTAAACAAATACAAACCATTTGAAAACCCTGGATATTGTCCAAAGGGCATAGAGCAAACTGAGAAACATTCATTCAAGAAAATATATTAACTCTCAATGGTTACACTGAGAGTCTAGACATTTGAGCCATGACTTACTCCCTTACTCCACTTAACCAACCTCTATGTTACAAAAGCTTCATCCAGCCATTCTGACTAGTGTAAGATGGTATCTTGTTATGTTTTGATTTGCATTTCTCTGGATGATTAGTGATGATGAGCACTTTTTTCATGTTTGTTGGCCACTTGTATGTTATCTTTTGAGGAAGTGTCTGTTCCTGTCTTTTGCCCATTTTTTAATAGGGTTATTTGATTTTGCTTGTTCAATTGTTTAAGTTTCTTACAGATTCTGTATGTTAGATCTTTGTTAGATGCATAGTTCGATAATTTTTTTCCTGTTCTGTATGTTATCTGTTTGTTTATATTTTTCTTTGCTGGGCAGAAACTCTTCAGAGTAATCAAGTCCCACCTGTCAATTTTTGTTTTTACTGCCACTGCTTTTGAAGACTTAGTCATAAATTCTTTTCCAAGGCTGATTTCCAGAATGGTGTTTCCTAGGTCTTCTTCTAGGATGTTTTTTAGTTTGAGGGGTATATTTAAATATTTAACTCATCTCAAGTTAATTTTTGTATTTGGTGAAAGGTAGGGTCCAGTTTTGTTCTTCTGCATTGGCTACACAGTATCCTAATATCAAATGATATTCATGTTTGGTAGGTAGTATATTCCTACCAATTCCTACCATTAGGTAGTATATTCCTTCTCTTTTCCTTATTTTTGTTGACTTTGTCAAAGATTAGATGGCTATACGTATGCCGCTTTATTTATAGGTTCTCTATTCTGTTCTATTGTTCTATATGTCTGTCTTTGTACCAGTACCATGCTGTTTGGTTTATTGTCATCTTACAGTATAGTTTGAAATCAGGTAATGTAATGCCTCTGGGCATTTTGTCTTTTTGCTTGGGATGGTTTTGGCTATTTCAGCTCTTTTTGTGTTCTATGTGAATGTTAGAATTTTAAAAAATTATTTGAAAAATGACATTGGCAGTTTGATAGGATAGTGTTGAATCTATAGATTGCTTTGGGTAGTATGGCCATTTTCAAATTTTGATTCTTGAAGTTCATGAACATGGAATGTTTTCCCATTTGTTTTTGTAATCTATGACTTTCTTTAGCAGTGTTTTGTAGTTCTCCATATAGAGATCTTTCACCACCTTGGTTAGATGTATTCCTAGATATTATAGTTTATTGTGCTTATTGTAAATGAGATTGCACTCTTGATTTGCCTTTCAGCTTGAACTTTATTATTGTTAGAAATGCTACTTATTCTTATACACTGATTTTGTACCTTGAAACTTTGTTGAAGTCATTTATCAGTCACAGGAGCCTTTTTGTGGGGTAAGTTTTTCAAGGTATAGAATCATATCATCTGCACACAGAGATAGTTTGACTTCCACTCCTTATTTGGGTGGCTATTATTTCTTTTCCTTGCCTTATTTCCCTGGCTAGCACTTTCAGTACTATATTCAATAGTAGCAGTGATAGTTGGCATCCTTGTCCTATACCTGTTCTTCAGGGGAATGCTTTCAGCTTTTGCCTGCTCAGTATGATGTTGATGTGGGCTTCTCATAGATGATTTTTACTGTTTTGAGATAAGAGAACATATTTTGGATTCAAAGATACAAATAAATTGAAAGTAAAAGATGAAAATATATATCATGTAAACTATAGCCATAAGAGAGATAGGATGACTATACAAATGTCAGATAAAATAGAGTAAAAGAAAAAAAGTTATTAAAGACAAATAAGAATGTTTTATTGTTACAAATAGATCAATCTGTTAGGAAGATATAACAAGTATAAACATAAAAAATTTATGTATCCATCAACAGATAAACTAATACTGACAGAAATTACAAAAGGGATAGACAATTCAACATTTAAAAAATAAGCCCATATAAATGTAAAACAATTGAAATGATACAAAATATGTTTTTCCCTACAACTGAATAAAATCAAAAATCAGAAATGGAAGGAAATTTAGGATATTTGCAAATACATAACAATTATACCATACACCCCTAAATTACCAGTGGCTCAAAGAAAAAATCTCAGGGGATATTAGAGAATACTTTGAGACAAATAAAAAGGAAAACATAGCATTTCAAACTTAAGAAATACAGCTAAAGCAATGCTCAAAGAGAAATTTATAGGTGGGAATGCTTATTTTAAAAGGAGAATAATTTTTAAAGTGTCAATCAAATCTTCAGCCTAAGAAACTAGAAAAGCAAGGGCAAGTAAAAGTACTAAACTAAAGAAAAATGAAGATAATAAAAATTAGAGCAGAAATACATAAAATGTGGAACAGAAAAAACAATAAAATCAAAACTTAAAAAAATTAAGAATGAAAGAGAGGCCATCATTACCAATACTAGAGAAAAATAAAAAGCTATAAGGAAATACTTTGAACAATTGTATGCCAATAAATTGGGTAAGTCAGATGAAATGAATAAATTTTAATTATCTTCCTAGGAAAATAGCAATTACTGCAACTTTTCTAAAAGAAACAGAAAATTTGAATAGACATATTACAAGCAAAGAGATCAAATTAGTAATCAAGAACCATTGCATGAAATAAATTCTAGTCCTAATACTGCCAACTTACTTAATGAGGCCAGTTCAACCTGATATCCAAACCATATAAATATGTCATAATAAAGTACAAACCAATATCTTTTATGAATATAGATGCAAAACCCCTGAACAAAATACTAGTAAAATGAATATGGCAACGTACAAAATGAATATAAACTAATTATTTATCTCAGCTAACTTGGATTCAGCATAGGAATGCAAGATTAGTATAACATCTGAAAATCAATGAAATATACCACATCAATGCAAGAAAGTAGAGAAACCGTATTATTACCTCAATATTTTCAAAATATTATTTGAAAAAATTCAATACTCTTTCATGGTTAAAAAATACTAAAGCAAAACAATTTTGTTAAAAACTAGGAATAAAAAGAAGCTTTCTCATGCTGATCACAAGCATCTGCCTAAAGCCCAGAGTTACTATCATACTTTATGGTTAAAAAAACTTTGTTTTTTTCTAAAATGAGACACAAAATAGAAGGTCTAATCTCACCATTTCTAATTAATATTGTGATGGAATCATTAAGTACTTATCCTAATGCTTTCCCTCCCCTTTCCAATCACCCCCTTGACAGGCCCTAGTGTGTGTTGTTCCCCTCCCTGTGTTCATGTGTTCTCATCGTTCAACTCCCATTTATGAGTGTTAGCATGAGGTGTTTGGTTTTCTGTTTCTGTGTTAGTTTGCTGAGAATGATGGTTTCCAACTTCATCCATGTCCCTGCAAAGGACATGAACTCATCTTTTTTATGGCTGCATAGTATTCCATGGTGTATATGTGCCACATTTCCTTTATCTAGTCTATCATCGATGACATTTGGATTGGTTCCAAGTCTTTGCTATTGTAAATAGTGCTGCAGTAAACATATCTGTGCATGTGTCTTTATAGTAGAATGATTTATAATCCTTTGTATATATACCCAGTAATGGGATTGCTGAGTCAAATGGTGTTTCTGCTTCTAGATCATTGACAAATTGCCACACTGTCTTTCACAATGATTGAACTAATTTACATTCCCACCCAACAGTGTAAAAGCATTCCTATTTCTCCACATTCACACTAGCATCTGTTGTTCCCTGATTTTTTGGTGATGGTCATTCTAACTGGCATGAGATGTTATCTCATTGTGGTTTTGATTTGCAATTCTCTAATGACCAGTGATGATGAGCTTTTTTTTAAATATGTTTATTGTCTACATGAAATTATGCATTTTTCAAAAATATATGCCTTTTTCTACTAGAAACAAATAATGTGAAACACAAAACTTAACTTACTGCAACAGTAAATGTAGGACTTCACTTTGCACAATGGCTTTGTAGTTACTCATCAGTGTCCCTAATGACTTTTCTGGATGTTAGTACTCTACTTATGCTCATCACTGTGATTGAGAAATTTTGATTATGCTATGGGAATCTTTTTTTTTTTTTTTTTGAGACAGAGTCTTGTCCTGTTGCTCAGAGTGGCACAATCTCAGCTCACTGCAACTTCTGCCTCCTGGGTTTAAACAATTCTCCTACCTCAGCTTCCTGAGTAGCTTGAATTACAGGCACCCACCACCACGCCCAGTTATTTTTTGTATTTTTAGTAGAAACAGGGTTTTCATCATGTTGGCTAGGCTGGTCTTGAACTCATGACCTCAAGTGTTCCACCTGCCTTGGCTTCCCAAAGTGCTGGGATTACAGGCATGAACCACCGTGCCCAGCCAGGAATAAATTTTTGCTCTGCTGTCCCACTCTGATAAATTATGTGTCAATTGATTTCATCTCTCTATTTTCCCTGGACTTAGTCCCATATTGAAATTCTTGACTTAGAATTTCCCATATTCTATAGTTAGTATGATATTATTTTAGAGGCCAATGAAAAGGATTGTATTTTCAGAGGAGAAACATGTTGACTGCAAAATAAAACTAACTCTCATCATTGAAGGAAAACATCTCAGAACCCATCTTAGAAAAAATGCAGGCATTATCCTCTAATATGAAAATATAAACTCACAACCAAGTGGACATAGATCTTATAGCCTTATTTATTCATGGTATAAAAGAAATGAGTGATCTTCCTGAGGAATCACTACAAGATTGGTTCAAATATTGAGTTACTTTAGTGAGTATACTAAGGATATAGTTTATGAAATCTAATCTGAAATTGAGAGAAATACATCCATTAATTTTGCATAAAGCATGGTACCACAACACTGTATATGGGCAAATTAAAGTACTATCTGATATCCAATTGGGTCTCTTTCCAAAAAAAATTAAGCCCTGGAATTTTTTCAAGTATCATTTGGAATCACTCACTGTTCTATTATGAAGTTACTGTACAGTCTCAGAAAGATTACCTGAAATGATCTCCCTGAAACTCAGTACTTTAAATCTGCACAAAGGTGGGTCCGGAAAAGATTGAGAATACAATTAAGACAGGTACTAGGGTCAAGGTAATATTTTTTTCCTTTTTCTCAGCAGAAGTCTTTTTGTAATATTTCCTTGACTTTATTTTATGTGTTAAAGTTATCTGAAAATGTGAAAGCCATTGTTTGTTAGATTGTGCTACTAACATATAGAATTTACCCCTTTGCAAAGATAGCTTTTTTTTCTGCTGATAGAGACAGATTGAAAAAGGAAATCATAAATGAGGAAGGTCTTCTCTCAAACTGGCTTGCCATTGATTATAATGGATTACAATTTTGATTTAAATTTATGCTTCTTTCTGTCCATCTTTCTTTTTTAAATTTAACTTAATTTAATTTTAAGTTCCAAGATACAAGTGCAGGACATGCAGGATGGTTACATAGGTAAATATGTGCCACGGTGGTTTGTTGCACCTATAAACCCATCAACTAGGTATTAAGCCCCACATCCATTAACTATTTCTCCTGATGTCCTCCCTCCTACCATGTCTCCTTCCTGAAAGGCCTCAGTGTATATTGTTCCCCTCCCTGTATCTATGTGTTCTCATTGTTCAACTCCCACGTGTAAGGGAGAACATGCAGTGTTTGGTTTTCTGTCACTGTGTTAGTTTGCTGAGAATAATGACTTCCAGCTTCATCCATGTCCCTGCAAAAGACATGATCTTATTCCTTTTTATGGCTGCATAGTATTTCATAGTATATATATATATATATATATATATATATATATATATACCATATTCTGTTTATCTTGTCTATCATTGATGGGCATTTGGGTTGATTCCATGTCTTGGCTATTGTAAACAGTGCTACAATGAACATCTTTACAGTAGAATGATTTATATTCCTTGGTATATGCTCACTAATGGGATTGATGAGTCAAATGGCATTCCTGTTCCTAGGTCTTTGAGGACTCACCACACCATCTTCCACAATGGTTGAACTAATTTACATTCCCACTAATGGTGTAAAAGTGTTCCTATTTCTCTATAGCCTCACTAGCATCTGTTGTTTCTTGACCTTTTAATAATTGCCATTCTGACTGGAGTGAGATGGTATCTCATTTTGATTTTGATTTGCATTTCTCTAATGATCAGTGATGCTGAGTTGTTTCTTGGCTGCATAAATGCCTTCTTTTGAGAAGCGTCTGTTCATGCCTTTTGCCCACTTTTTAATGGAGTTATTTGTTTTTTCTTGTAAATTTGTTTAAGTTTCTTGTAGATTCTGGATATTAGACCTTTGTCAGATAGATAGATTACAGAATTTTTCTCCCATTCTGTAGGTTGTCTGTTCACTCTGATGATAGTTTCTTTTGCTGTGCAGGAGCATTTTAGTTTAATTAGATCCCATTTGTCAATTTTTGCTTTTGTTGCAATTGCTTCTGATGTTTTTGTCATGAAATACTTGTCAAGCAGGGGAGCAAAGTTTCATCTGCCTTTACAACTGTACCCCATCACTCATATTACTGACTGAGCTACCCTCACTGTCAGATAATCAGTGGCATTAGAGTCTCATAGGCGCCCAAACCCTATTGTGAACTGTGTATGCAAGGGAACTAAGTTGCAGGCTCTTTATAAGAATCAAGTACCTGATGACCTGTCACCATCTCCCAACACCCCCAGATCCCCAGATGGAACCATCTCGTTGCAGGTAAACAAGCTCAGGGATCCCACTGAGGCTACATTATGCTGAGTTGTACAATTATTTCATTATATATTACAACATAAGTCCTGTAAAGTTTCTGTATGAGCAATACAGTGAACTTGGTCAATGAAGCTTTGAATTTTGTGTTGATAGTAAACAGTAGAGTATATATTTACATCCCCAAGAGTGATATTTTTCTGTTTTCCTACATAGACTTAAAAATATTCTTTCTGATATTTCTGGAATAATAGAACAACCAAGGCAAGCTCAAATGATCACAGAGTGTAAATTTGTCACAAACTTTCTGTGTGTACTCTTTGTATCAACCTAGAGCCATGGGCAAGTGCTCCTGTTTCAAAGTTCAGTTGAAATCTGAACCCTAAGTACTTGCAGATGCTAATAGTGAAAATACAGAAAATTAGATAAAGTAGTTAAGTACTACCAATCGTTATAGTCTGTCACGAAGAAAAATAACTGAATTAGAATAAATTTAAATTGAGAGATGATTTATTGGGCTCTACCAGTCTAAGCAACAAATCTTGGGTCATGGATGTAGATTCACTCATGCAGCAAATATCTATTGCTTACTCTGTGCCAGACCCTGTGCTAAGTGCTGGAGATGGAAACGGGGGCTAGGTCTGAACATTGTGTTTCGAGGCATTTGAAAGCAGTAGATTTGGAAGTATTGAATGTATTCAGATTCTAGCAGATGATATGAAATTTCTTTTGACTTGGATTACATAAATGGCATAAACCTGAATTTTGTTGTGATATTTCTCTCATATTAACATGATACAAGATGCTACATAATTAGGTATCTCCCAGTGGGTGAACTCTTATGAATGATGATTTAATTTTTTTCTTTGTATTCTTTATCTTCACCCACATGAACTGAAAACAGCCTTTGTATCAGAGAGTCATCTGCCAGTGTGTGGAGATAAAATGTTTCAAGAGTAGAGAGGTGCCATGGAAGAGTAAATTCCACATGGGCTGAAAATCTGCAAACTTGAAAGCCTTGACCTCCATATGGAGAAAAAGTGAGGCATCATTTAATAAATCAGTTACTTTCTTGCCATATTTAGGTTGAAATTAAAAATCAGTGGGCAGTGTGATATGATAGAATGGATACTGTATGGCCTAAATCCAAATCCAAAGTAGGCCTAAATCCAGCCTTATTTCTTGTACCAAGTCCACATGTGACCTTGGACAAATCATTTTCTTTGTTTGTTTTTAGACTTATGAAAAATGAGCAGTGCAATTTAGATATTTCAGTTTGCCTATTAAAATGTGGGTTGAGAGAGATTTGTTAGACTAGGTAGAGGTTGGTGAATAGAAATTAAAAAAGCAGCTTCTGAGGTTATGGTAATGTTCTATTTTCTGATTTTCATATTGATATCAAGTGTATTAATTTGGTAAAACTCATCAAATTATGCACTTACGTTTTATGCACTTTTCTATATGTTTTATGCTCTAATAAAAATTTACATTAAATAAGGAAATACACAAATAAAAGCACACCAGTAACTCAACTCCTTTTGGACCCAAAGTCCTAATGTAAATGTATGAATAAATAAAAACAAGAGAATAACAGCATTATTTAACCTTCCCCACCCCCATGAATTTTCATCTCATTTTGAGGACTTAGCAAATTCCCAGCAACTCTGCATTGAAAAGTAACAATTAGACAGGAAAGGTAAATCAGTGATGACCTCAGCTCATTGTCAAGATGTTCTGTTCGAACTTGTAAATCCTTATTTAAATAATCACCCTGGAAAGAGTTTTCTTTAAAATATGGCCTGAATACTGCAAAGTTTGCTTGGGTTAAATCAACTGTTCTGAAGCGTTATGGTATTTAACCCATTTCAGGTAGACATTTAGTTGGAATCTGCTGTTTGCAAAACTGCAGAACCTCGGCAGCCATGTTGTCCTGTGCAGCTGTTATCCCACAGCTGAGTGTAACAGGATATTAAAGCTGTCAAGACTTTAATCTTGAATCAAATGAACTGGATCCAAATACTGTCAGCACCAATCACATTTAGATAAATGAAACCATTTCCTTGTTTTGAAAGGCATCTTTCAATTATGGTGGACCTGTACTTACAATGAACAGGCTGTAATCAGTTAAGAGGTGGGAGAAGACCTCATATCTTTTGCACACTGAGGAAGCAAGGTGACTTCATGTCACAAAACAGCACGGAAGAATGGGAATCCATTTATACCATTGTGAGCCCAAGTCCCTGCTCTTGAGTGGACATCAGAGTTTCTCATAGGTTTGGACAAACTCACCATTAGTATGACCTCTTAAAGAAGTCAGTTTCCAAAGAGCCAAACCCTAGTTTTGGAATACTTATGTTAAATAAAAATGGGGATTGCAGGAATTTGATCTGATTCAATGACTATGCATAGTTATCAAGTGGTCACTACTAAGGGTGAGGAAATATGTATCCTATGACCCAGAAAGTTCTACTCATCAGCATGGGCCTGACAGCGTTTGGCTCACATGTGCACAAACAGTTGTGGGTAAAAGTTCATGGCAGCTTTGAAGGTGACAGTAAACTATTGAAACAATTTGCATTTTCATCAATGTGAGAATGGAAATAAATTATGGTTTTAAATAATGTAATACTCTTAATTAGTGCAAGGACAAATACTAACATTAATTTGTTTCTTAAATATATTCATGACTGGAAAAAGCAAGTCACAGAATAATACTTACGATATGGTTGTATGAAGTTCAAAAAAGAAGCAAAAAAAAAAAATCCTGTAGGTTATTTAAGGTTTTATCCATACACATGGAGAGATGCACAGATATAATAAACACCAAGTTCAGTACAGTGGTTTCCACTGAGAAAGAGGTTGAAGATGGTAAATGGATTAGATTAGGGGAAGAAGGGGATGAGCACCAGGCATCTGCTATATGAATCAGGATCATGGCTTTATATTCATTCATTGTATTAGTCTGGATATTTCATACTATAATTTTAAAACAATCTGAGGTATGCATTTAGTCACTCCTTCATCAATTTATTCATATATTTATTTATTTAGGTTGAAATTAAAAGGTCAGTATCTAATGGCCCACACAGTGGGCAGTGTGATATGACAGAATGAATACTCAGTAAATTCTATTTAGCGTCTACTTTTTGCTAAGCTCCCTTTTAGACAACATGAGAAAAGAATAAATTAAGGCATAATCCTTACCTTCAAAGACTTTACATGCTACTTGAATCTTAAAATGTAATATAAACCTTTAATAATGGAAAATATATTTGTGTCTAAAAATCAAGATGTGGCTTGCAACAATAAGATACACATGATTTTTCTTGAAGGCAAAACCTGTAGACAACATTCAGTATAAGCACTGAACAAAAATTAACAATTTGGATTTCTTACTGTTTTCTTTTTTCCCCAGGATGCAGTGATATCCATTATTTTGACATGTGTTCTTTTTCAAGTGTGGTTATTTCACACACTTTTTACAATGACCAAAATTTTTGCACAGAGTGAATTTTATTCTGTATCATATCAATGTGTCACTTCTCATAGAGTTGTGATAGTTATAGGCCCTGTATAAATCAATCATACATTTTGTATTTATGATTCTGTTTTTTTCCAGACTTTGTTTAATAATATATTGGCTCAAGAGCAGAATCTATCGATCCCAAAAAGCCAAGAGAAATATGACAGGAGGGCTAGGTTGTCCCGTTGACAACTATTTGTGTGAAATTGGACAGGAAAAATAAAAAACAAAACCTAGATCACCTCCAAGTTCTTCACAAGCTCTGAGATTCCCTTGATTGAGCATCTAAAAGCAAGGACTGCCACTGTAAATCAACTGGTGTATTTTCATTCGTGATTGACTCATATATATGTGATATATATATATATATATATATACACACACACACACAAATACACATATACACATATATATACATATGTGTGTATATCCCTCTTTTACCTAAAAGAACATTAGAATGCTTTTATTTTTAAGACCATCATATATATGATGATATGATATATGTATATCATATCATCATATATATAATGATATATAATATATATAAAATGAAGGAAAAAAGAGAATTATTTTCATCCATTCCAAAATACTCTATTTTGAAATTCAAAATTTCCAAAATTAGTGCAAAGTCTGAATGCGAGGGTGATCTGGCTGTGACATCTGTCACCCTATTGATTGCCAGGGTTGGTTCTACTAATCTGGCTGGCTAGGCGTGTGTCCACTTCCTCCCTCAGTGCTCCATGTGTGTCAATGACAATCCATATCAAACATATATATAATATGTATATATAACATATATATGTACAGTAATGCTTCTTAATCACATTATATACAGCATATATAAAATATATGCAACTATTTCTGTCTCTCTCAGTTGATATTTCATTCTTTTAATGGCACCTTTGATGAGAAGATTTTTAAACAAAGTCATTCTGCAATGCATTAGACATTGGCTATTAGTCTGTTCAGCCTTGTGCTAAGACATGTTTACTTATAACCTTCATAAGATAGCATCTTTTCTCCACAAAGCGTTTTTGGTCTAGACTAAGGGTCAAGCAGAACACTCCTAAGGGGAAGGAACATGAAACCAAATACAAATTTGAGTTACTAGGTAAGAGTAAGAACATTAAAAGGCCTACTTTAGAATCCTGGCTTTAGATGGATTCACTGTATGAATTTACATAATTGATTCTTCCTCCCTGAGTTTCAAATTCGTTGAAAAAACTTTTGGGTCATTTCTCAGACCTAGCACTGTTTCAAGTAAAAGGGACCATAATTCTGCTTAAGTCCTGTCCAAATTATGGAGAAAAACTTTTCATCTCAATTCTGTGAAGAATTGTCCCAAGTCGGTTTACCAATTAAAGTGCTGTGCACAGAGGAGAGATTTCTAAACCATGAGCTCCTAGAAAGAGGAAAGTTCTAAATATATCTACAGCTGTCTTACCATCAGGGTTTAGGCTTTGATCCAGAGCCAGTTTCAAAGTCTTATTTTGAATGAAAGTTGTATTCAATTTGTAATGCATTGAGACTGCAGCAGGTGGATCTCATAGAAAGAAATGTCTTTCTGCAATAAAATAGGATTCATTCATTCATGTCTCTGAGCTATTTAAAGGAAATTGCTATTGGGATTATATCATTAATGTATTAATTTAAAGCCACTCCATTTTTGGGGTCACTATGTGTTTAAGAAATGTAAAAGTTAGAATAAAAATATATCTGTGGCTGTGAATAATAGCTCACTCCTGTAATCCCAGTACTTTGGGAGACCAAGGTGAGAAGATTACTTGGAGCTGGGAGTTCAAAACCTTCCTAGATGACAAAGTGAGACCCCATCTCTACAAAAATTGTTTAAAAATTAGCCAGGTGTGGTGACTCAAGCTTGCTGTCCCAACTAATCACAAGGTGGAGGTGGGAGAATCACTTGAGCCCAGGAGTTTGAGGCTAGGCTTCAGTGACCTGAATGTGCCACTGCACTCCAACATAGGTGACGGAGTAATACCCTATCTTAGATAGATAGATAGATGATAGATAGATAGATAGATAGATAGATAGATAGATAGATAGATAGATAGATGATAGATAGATAGATAGATGATAGATGATAGAGAGAGAGAGAGAGAGAGAGAAAGAGAGAGAGAACAGTTTAGTATTGTTGAATTTGGGAATTCAGAAAAATTTTCTTCTTTACATGTATGGTAAGCTGAATAAGACTTCCTTAGGATACCTATGTCCAAATTCCAAGAAGCTGTGAAAATGCTACCATACATGGTAAAAAGGACTTTGCTGATATATTTAAGAGTCTTAAAACAGTGAGATTTTCCTGGATTATCCAAGTGGGCCCGGTTTAATCACAAATGTCCTTTTAAGAGGAAGGCAGTAGGGAAGAGAGAGAAGAAAGCACATGACAGTGCCAAGAGGTTGAAACGACTCAACAGATTTGGAGATTTATCTTACTGAGAAATCAAGCTGCCAGATGTTGAAGTTGAGCTATCACAAAGTTATTTTATAAATAAAATTTGTAATTTTTTATTGCAAAGTAACTTTCCTGGTTAATAGCAGAATTGAGGTACAAAGGTTGCTCAGTTCTGAAGACAATGGCCTTTCTCCTGCCCCAACTTACCTCCTAAGTTCATCCTAAGGAAATCCACATTTTCTTTCTCCCAAGACTGTCATAATAGACTCTGGACACCCTTAGGAACTTTGAATATAGGGACCTCATTAATTCCTTTACTTTCTTAAACTCGAGAGTGTTCCCATTGACCTTTGCCATTAAGAAAGAGAAATAGAGAGATATGGTACAGGAAAAGTTCCATGAAGGAAGAAGGTATTATACTGTTTTTAAAAATGCATTTATTATCTTTAAGTAATTATAAAGATAATTGATGTATAGTTGAGACAATACAGAAACTACATAATAAAAACACATAGAAGAAAGTAAAAATCATTATAATGTCATCACTCAAACATGAACACCTTCTGGTACAAATATTTCTTGGTCTGCTTTTATGTACATAAAATAATAAGTAATTATACCTAATGACATATAAAAATACATAAATTATTCAGCTAGCTATGTTTTTCAGAGGAAAAACAGCATAACTTAAATTTTTAATATTTAATATTATAGCACTTACTTTCAGTTCCATTGAAAATGATGTACCATAGTTTACATACATATACATAGGTGAGAGTCTGTGTCTTTTTGAGGGGGGAACCATAACAATTGTGCTGTTGCTAATATCATATATTAATAATAAATGTTAGTATTTAACATATCTTAACACTAGTAAAAATTGGTATTTAATATATTTTCTTGTACATATATTTTAGATATTAAGCTGTTTAATAATTTTTTCCTAATTGATAGTAGGAGCTTTTTATGTTATTAGTATAATAACTCTTTTTTCTCATATACAAACCCAATATTTTATATGATTGTGTTTATCTTTCATATTGTTAAAAGGCAGTCCTTCTATCTGTTTATACATTTATTTTAGGTGTAAAGGATAGTAGACCCAGTCTTTCCAAAATCAATATTTGCAACACGAAAATTCAAAGTTCACCTGCCCATATCTACTATCTTATTACGGAATGAATTTCCACAGAATGGAGTTGGTGTGTGATTGTTTTTACCTTTCAATCAGACTTACTTGTTTCACATTTTAAAGTTCTCTCTGCCCAACGTTTAAAGAGGTTGATGTTCTTGCATGCCAAGCAGTAAATCTACAGGAAAATTGTCTATAACATCTCTTTCAAGGTGTTTAGTGAGATAGGCTTTGGAGAAATAGAAAATTTGACCTATATTGATTTTATGTCCTTTGAGAAATAGGCAGCTTGAGTTTGATTAATGAGCATTTCCCACCTCATTTATGTTCAAAATCTCTGCAATTGACATCTGAAAATTCTCATATATTGTTTCAAAGTAAATTACGTGGAGTGTCTTCTCTGGTTGTGATGTCTGTCTGCCTCATAGGGCCAAGTGCTGCTTTTGTGGCTGTGTAGACAGTAGCCAGTTTGAAGAAGAAGTAAAAGGTATAAACCCAAACAAAATAAAGCAAAGCAAAGAAAGAAAACCTGAATAAAATATGATCAATATGATCTGAATGTTAGACCACAGCTATCTTTAAATTCTTTGAGTTTTTTAAATTGAATCCCTGGCCTCCTGAATGTTTTTTATATTTGAAATACAGTAAATGTATAAAAATGACTATACTTACAGGAGAAGAGGTATATTGACTCATTACTCGAAGATTAAAGTTGCATGTGCTATTTTGTGATGTTATACTCCAATATAAACACTGATATCTAAAATTAAGAAATCTCAAAAATGTTAAGGATACTATAATATGTTAATGGAGTGGTTTCTACCCAGGGCTATGCATTAGAATTATCTGGAAATATTATTTTATTCCAAAATATACTTATAAAGCTTATACCCTAGACAGGGATTGATAAACTTTCTCTGCAAAGGGTCAGATATTTAATCTTTTGGGCTTCTTAGGCCATGAAATCTCTATAGCAGTCACTCATCTCTGCTGTTCTAGCCCCAAAACATCCATTGATAGTGCCTAAACAAATAGATGTCACTATGTTCCAATTAAACTTTATTTACAAAAATAGATGATGGTTCAGATTTGGCTCAGGGCTATAGTTTACTGACTCTTGTTCTACATGAGGAGTTTGATGTGCTAATATTTTAATTGGCTGATAGAAAAACAAAATTGTTATTCTTCAGAGAGTGATCACAGAAACCACACTCTCATTAATATGTAACCCACGATGCCTTGAATAAATTGAAAAGCTGCTATACATGGAAATAAAATAGAAAGTATCATCCATAGTTAAGTAGAACTGTACACTAAAGTAAAACATTTACTAATTATCTAGATGTTAAAAATTAGCAGAATTTTAAAAAATTGAAATAACTTTGGTAAGTAAACTCAGAGTACACTGGAAATGATGAATCTTTAGGAAAGAGATTAAGAGTTTCAGTGGAGACAGGAAAAAATTAAAAAAGCAAATTTAGTTAAAATCAAATAATACATAAAATAAACAACATAAAGACTAGATATTAGGACACATAGAGTAAGAAGTATATGGAGAAAAAAATTTTGAAAAAAAAGATCGAGCATCAGTGACTTGTGGGGCAATATTAAACATGTTTACATTCCTTAAATTGAAACCCAGGAAAGACATAAGTAAGACCACAGGGCACAAACTAAGTGATCAAATGCTGGTTTACTTTATTTTTCCATCAAAATTTCATCAAGAACTGAGATCCAGAAAGATCTCTGAGATTCAGAAAGTTCAGTGGAAACCAAGCAGGATAAACAGACAAAAAAAAACATCTATTAACATATATCATAATCAACTACTGAACACTAAAGATGTAGAAAAATTCTTAAAGACAGAAAGAGAATGAAACATGTATTACATAGAAAAGAATAAAAATAAAAATTCCAGTAACTTCCTCATCAGAAACTGAGGACCAACAGACAACAAATGGCATGTTTAAAGTGCTAAAATGACAGGAAAATGCCTGGTGGTCTGGAATTATATGCACTGAGTGCTTTATATGGCTAACTACCTGAAAAGATGTGAGGGGATGTATGAAAGATGATGTTTAAGTTAAAACTTCAAAGAAGAGAAAGAGCTTACCAAGTGGATCTTAGGTGAAAAGAAGAAGGCATTCTTAGCAGCGGAAACAGCTTAAGCAAAGTCATGGCAGCATTAAGTAGAAATATATGTGAAACAAACTGCATAGACTTGGAATGCTGATATGGTTTGGCTGTGTCCCCACCCAAATCTCATCTTGAATAATAGCTCCCACAATTACCGTGTGTTGTGGGAGAGACCCAGTGGGAGGTAACTGAATCATGAGGTGCGTGGGTCTTTCTCATGCTGTTATTCATGTTATTGAATAAGTCTCACAAGGTCTGATGATTTTAGTAAAGGGGAGTTCTCCTGCACAAGCTGGCTCTTTCCTGCTACCATGTAAGAGGTCCCTTGCTCTTCTGCTATGGATATAAGGCCTCCCTGGCCATGTGGAACTGTGAGTCAATTACACCTCTTTCCTTCATAAATTACCCAGTCTCATGTATGTCTTTATTAGCAGTATTAGAACAGACTAATACAAATGCCTTGTCTGATATTGTGCAAGAATTCAGTGACAGTTTTCAAGTTCAGTGTGCTTTCCACAAATCCTTCCCCACTGGTAAGAATCCAGGCTCTGCTTAACATTGTTTCAAGCATCTTCAGTGCAATGCTGCCTGATCAATTGCCCTCCAAATGGGTACTCAGAGAACTTTATCATCTTAATTTTATATTTACAGCCACAGTTTCATTCTAAGGAAAGCTATCTATTCACACTAGCAAATTAAAACTGTTATGATCATGATAATAACAGCACTTGAATAGAAAATGTACCAATTTAGGTTGGACTTGAGTTACCATAATGTGCATTTCTGTTTAATGCTGTTTATGTTTCCCTGGATGCTATATTGGACTGGGTTGTGCAATTCAGTTTTATTGACAACCACCAACTCCATCCCTATCTTTGAAAGGGAGGGAGAACGAATGATATAAAGTGATTATAAACAAACAAGGCTAGAGCTCAGGCAATGAAGGATGAACAATTATAATTGCATTCAAACTATTATCACTGGCATAGCTACATTGAAATAGTCTAAGTAGAATAGTCTTTAAAAATGAATTAGCAAAGCAAATCTGTCTTTTTGTACACTTCCTGCTCTTTTTTACACTTTCTGTGATCTTTTAAATACTGTAGTCTATTGCAAAGTGTGTATGGTTTCATTCTGGCTGCTCTATGAACTCTCATATTAGTTGGATACAGTGTCTGCTAAAATATTTAGTTTTTTGTTCAGCAAAGGGGCAATGTGCCTGGAAGGTTGGACTTTAAGACTTGTACTGAAGCTGCGTTTGCACATCAGACATTGCCTTTTTGTATAATGTCTACATTATGCATTGTATAATTACTTGTATACAAGTAATTGTATAATTACTTGAGGTAGTTTGGAACTGGAGAGCTGAGTGTGGCTTGCAGTAGTTACAGTTTCCCAGGTCACCCCTTAGATGTCACCAATTTTGGAGATGAGATTAGCCTCCTTACAGCAGTAATTGAGACGAATCTGTAAACATACTCCAAATGATCAAGCCAAGGATGACATTTGTTTCTGTGACAGTTTACATCAACAAACAAAACTCAATAACTCTTTTCCAGGCTTCCTTGTCCTGTACAGGAAAAATAGAGTCCTTCTACATTTATTTTCCACTCATGATCTACTAGACATTTCAAAATGTGTCCCACAGCAACTAATTTTCTATCTAACCATTTTACACAGAAGAAATACAGCTTGAGTACATTAGATTAACCTCTGCAAACTGAAGCTGTCTATTGAATTTATTTATAAACAATTGCTGAAAGTGTTGAGATGGTTTTAGCTAAAGCAACTTAACAGCTCGTGGCCTCCTGAACAAGGGGTGTCCTGATGTGATCTGGCCACTGCTGTGCATGAACAAGAAGGACTGCTTCAGATTTCCCACCCTGTAGTTCATGATATAAGTAATAGAGTGAATCAAGCATACATTTTCCACAACTATGTCCCCACATGTTCTATTCTCATAAACTTTGGGCAGGTATTTTTTCCTGTCTGTTAGTTAACAGAATAATAATTGAGATTTAAACATTAGGCATTTCATCTTTCTAGAAAAGCCTGTGGAATAAAGTAATTGATATGCCTGTGTCAATTGATATCCCATTAAATTAACCCCCACGTTCATAGTCAAGAGAAATAAAAGCAAAAAAATAATTATTATTTTCAATATCTGTTATTATGTACCTGGCACCAAGGTGAGCATCTAACTTATACACTTTTATGTAATTCTCGCAATGTCTCTGTTAGATAGTCATTACTATTCTCATTTTATAAATAAAGAGACTAAAGCTCAGACTTGCTATTGAAAAACATCAGTTGCTCAAGAAAGTAATGGAGACAGGGGGACCAAAATCAAAATCCATACTCTAAACAAGAGATCTGCAAACTGCAGACTGAGTGCCAAAATGGCATACTACCTATTTTGCATGGCCTGTGAGGTACTTTTAAATGGTTGAAAAAATAAAAAAGAATATTTTCTAACCAACAAAGTACATTAAATTAAAATACCAATATCAATACAAAATTTCACTGCAGCATAACTATGCTCATTGTGTAATATCCTGTCTGTTTTCCTGCTATGATGGCAGAGTTGAGTAGCTACAACAGAGACTGTATATGGTGATGTTGCTCACATCACTTTGCTCTGTTACTTGGTGCACTATAAGTTGGAAGGGATGCAGTTATAATTTAACAGTGTTTGGAGTGTACTATATATGGCTATATCAAGATATATGTTTTTTTATTAGTACTGCATACTTACAATGTCAAATTGACAGCAAGAAAAAAATTGACTTCTAATGTATTTTAAGGCACAGGAGAGTGTGAATCATTTTGTTATCGAAATAAATGTCAATGTTGTGTTTATGATGCAGCGGTATGTTAGCTTTTCTAAAAGAAAACAATAGATATTAACATTATCAAAGTAAGCACTCAACTTACCAACACACTCCCACTCACTGGAAAGTGATGGTGAGAAAAATTAGAAAATTTAAAACAGAACATCATAGCTGCAGAATTTCTTCAAAAAAATAAAAATGAAACGGCAACTAATGAAAATGTCCATGTAACTCATTTGTTAGCCAAGCCAAAAATAAAAAAAATAGAAAAATAAATCTCTTAATAAATGATGAGTTAATTAAATCATGTTTGATTGCAACAGCTGAAGAAATGTCTTGAGAAATAAAACTTGTTTAAAACCATTAGTCTTTCCATGAGAAAATTTAATTGAAGAACTGTGGACATTAGAAGCTATCTTGAGAGAGATCCAAGATGGCCGATTAGCAACAGCTCAGTATTGTACCTCCCAGGGAAAGCACAGAGAAAGAGTGGATGCACTTTCAGATGAATTTTTGTTGCCCACAGACTGGAAGATTCCCAGCAGAAGAGCCCCACCGGTCACCAGCGCGACTCTTTTGGCCGGCATGGCTGTTTTGCCGGCGCCCTGGTGCAGCACTTCTCGGTGCGGAGTATACGGGACTGGGTGCCCTTTTTTTTTAATTTTTATTTTATTATTATTTTTTATTTTTTTATTTTATTTTATAAAAAGAAAGAAAAAGAGGAAGAGATTTTAGAAAAAGAAAACAAGAAAGAAACAGCAAAAGAAAGAAAAAAAAATGAAAGGGAGAAAGAAAGAGGAAGAGATTTTAGAAAAAGAGAGAAAAGGAGAAAGAAAGAAACAGCAAAAGAAAGAAAAAAAATGAAAGAGAGAAAGAAAGAGGAAGAGAAAGAGGGAGAGAGAATGGGATTCTTGTTTTATTGCCCAGGCTAGAATACAGTCTAAAAATGGGTATTAAAAACGTCTTTTATGCCAATAATTGTGCTTAACAATGGAGACAGGAAGGAATAGGGGATGAAAACAACAAATAAGCAGCCAACCAATATTTTATTTAAACCTGTGAAATGCTATACAATTGCTGGGGAGTGATTTACTTCCAATTATGTGGTCACTTTTAAAATAGGTATAATGTGATACTGAGAAAAATGTATGTTTTGTGGATTTGTGGGAGGAGAGTTCTGTAAATATTTGTTAAGTTTAGTTGTTCCAGGTCTGAGTTCAAGTCCTGGATATCCTTGTTGATTTTCTATCTCGTTGATCTATGTAATATTGACAGTGTAGTGTTAAAGTCTCCCACTA